>SNVD02011982.1:0-62735 GCA_013180625.2 Boswellia sacra
AATCTGCATCGAGCAAACCCCACCGAAATTATGTCCCCATGTGTCAAATTTGAGAGTTTTACGTGTGTGTATATATCCAATCTCCATATTTTCAAACGTCATTATTATAACCTGTCTTACACTTGAAAAGCATATTACCTAACGTGCATCATTGTCTTACACAAGGTTAGAGCACTTGTAGAAATGGAGAAAACACCAATTTGGCGATTCTAAAATATATGCGTATTTTGTGGATCGCAATTTGGTAAAGATGGAGAGTTTACAACAGCAGCTCTTGATCTTGGTAGGACATTAGCTGCGAGGGGTATTCATTTGATTTATAGAGGGGGTAGTCTTGGTTTAATGGGGTGTGTGTCGACAGCTGCATCCCTAGGAGGGAGCAAAGTTCTCGGCATTATCCCTAAACCATTAGCTGTACGAGATATCGTAGGCAATACAATCGGGAAAGAGTTACAGGTCTCTAGCATGCATGAGCGTATTGCACATATTGTTGTTAAGTCCGATGCATTTATAGCTTTGCCGGGTGGTTATGGTACATTAGATGAGATATTTCAAATCACCTCTTGGGCACAGCTAAACATCCATCAGAAACCCATTGGTTTGTTAAATGTTAATAAATTTTTTTGATGGTTTGTTTTCCTTTCTTGATCAAGCTGTAGAAAAAAATTTCATCTCACCGTCAGCAAGGCAAATGCTGGTTACAGCTTCAACTGCAGGAGAGTTAATTGACAAACTACAGGAATTCGTCTATTCACCTGATCCAACAACGGCTCGGATAAATTGGTTTGGAGAAGGCAACAAAAGGCGTCAACTGGATTTAACCCTCCATCTGTAATCTCTATTTGCTGGTTTGCTTCGTTTTTGTGTGCTTCCTTTTTAGTGTGTTTATTTGAGATTTTTCATGTCATTTCTTTTGAGTTTTTTTCAGGTTATTTCTTTCGCCCCAGGTAATATTTTTTAATCATGGTTTTTAGAGTGGTGGCTTAAAAAGTTTATTCCTCTTGAAACGCATTCTGGATCTCTTCATCCATAATGGCTGAATGGAGGCTACTTCTACTTTAGACCCGTCTAACTGACTTGTATTTGTTTGCTGACTTGTTGAACTTTGTTATTTTTATGAGTGAGTTTAGTTTTGCGTAATTTAGAGTTGTTATGTGTTTTTATCTTTATCAGTTTTGATTTAAAAAAAAGAACAATTGTGGAAAAACCTGAGAATGGCAGAATATGGGGTTTCCTTAACTCTTGAAACGCATTCTCTCTAAATAAATCTGTAGTTTGTTTATTTAATGTTGTTTGAAGTGTCTTGTTTCTTGTTTTGTCTTTCATAATAAAGGTATATAGGCTGGAAACCTTAAGTCTGCGGGCTACTGGTCCTAAGGATTGTTGAAATATACAATCTTGACTCAGGTTAACAACGCCACGTACCTCTTTTCTTGCATTTTGTGGGTCGATGATAAGATAATGATTGAATTATGAATAACTCTTGGAAAATGATAAATGATGCATGGATCTGTGTGCTTGAAATGTTTATTGGTTTTCGCTTTGCTTTTGATTCCTTGCGCAACATTGAGCACTGAGCTATTATCACTGAGTTATTTGTTCACTTAGAGAAAGTTTATGTAATTTAAATGTTCTTCAGATTTCAATGAATTCTAGAACTTGTTTGATGGTCACTCGAGGCGAAATCCTAGACTGTGCAACATTGGGGAAATGATTTAGGCCATCTTTGGACCGTTTGAGCCTTAATAGCCAACCTTGACTGAAATTAATCCCTAGTTACCCCTTTGAGCCTTTGTAAGCCTTTTTCTTTGTTAACTCACTGAAAGATTTCCTAACCTCAAATGAATTTATTCCAAACAGTTTATCCCTTACCTATGAGCATGTAGATCGTTCACAATTAAATTTTGAGCTATGTTCTGGTTTTGGGAAGTTAGAGGAGGTTGGGATGTGTCATGACAATGCAAGTGAGTTCTATTGTGTTTGAAAAAAAAAAAGAAAAAAAGAAAAAAAAGCCAATCTGTACTTATCATCCACGTACTTACACATTGAGGACAATGTGTTGTTTAAGTGTGGGGGAGGGGAAGTGTAATAAAAAAAAAGAAAAAAAGAAAGAAAAAAAAGAGAACAAAAGAAGAAGAATAAGAGATCTATACCCTTAAGTGTTCTTAAAAAGAATGAAACAACAAAGTGTGGGGGTGTAGTTTTCTTTTGTTTTCTGCAAAAAAAAAAAGATTGAGTGTTCTAAATAAGTTTGGGGGAGTAACCTGGTGAATTGAAATGAAGTTGTGTTATAGGGTTGAGCTCTACATAGTCTTGAATGATTTATGTGTTTGTGGGTGATTTGAGCCAAATTATTATCCTTTATCATACCTTCACCCAAGCCAAACGTTACAAGCTTAATAAAGCCCTACTTGATCCTTAGTGTTATGCTTGTCTACATTAGTGGAGAGTGACTTGAAAAGCAGGCCTATGGAGTTCATTTATACACACATCTTCAATATTAAATATGATTCATTTTTATGCATAAACTCATCCGGGTTACAAGTGATTAGGTGAGAATGGCTCTACACACACACACTTGAGGAATTGAAGTGAAGCGAAACTAATCCTTGAGATGAAATTCTTGATCAAGTGCATTATTTTGAAGTTTTCCTTGGGTTGTAATTAAGTACAATCTTTGAGGCCTATTTGCAAGTTGAAGCATTTGTGTGTTTTAATTTTTCTTTGATTCTGTTTCGGTTTAGTTTTGTTTCATATCGTTGTACTTGCTCGAGGACTAGCAAAGTTTAAGTGTAGGGGAATTTGATAGGTGTCTAATTATATATCATTTTCATATTAATTCGTCCATGTTTCTTTGCTATATTCCTTGGTATTTTTATGTTTTTGTGTGGTTTTGATATTGTAGGAGTTTTGGAGCAACTTGCACAAAAATGGAGTAAAACCCTTCATTTTCACCTCTGCTAGTCAACCATCTTCTCGGATTTAATTGTATTGATATACAATGAACCCGATGACATGTTGTATACCGTTGGAAAGCTCTCGAAGTCTATTTTCTAGAAAAATTTACGGTTCATAAATCCATTCAGTGTACCGAAAGTTATAATCAAAACAGTGTGAGAAGTGTAGAAATATAATTCCACAAATAACTGTAGCATGTATAATACGGGACACTGTAGCAGGTTACTGTAGCAGAGTATTTAAACACATTTTAGGGTTTTATTTTCATAACTTGAAGAGGGGAGAACGTGGTGGAGGCTGCAGCTCTGGAATTCTTTCATCTCTTGGAGTTCTTGAAGGAGAAAGGAAGCTTGGAAAGAGGAAGAACTACAATCCAAAGAGAATTACATCAAATTTGCTAAGTTTTTCCTTCCCTTTCATTTTCTGGAATGTCTCCATGTTGTATTGTATTTACCACGTTCTTAAACATGTGTAACTGAATCTGAATTGGTTGAGGGTGATTTCAAAGCCCCTGATATGGTTTTTGTAAGTTGATTGTGTAAGGAATTGTTATCCAATTCTCTAATTGAAGTTGCTTGTATTCTCCCATATTTAATGCTTATGATTGCTTGCTGATTGTATTTGAGTGGCCAACTGAATATAATCTGGTTGTGATTTATTGCTAGACTAGAAATCTTGATCCGTAATTGTCTTGAATTTCTAATCATTAGTAGCAAAATTGTGATCAGAGATTACAATTGGAGAATATAACCTAAGTTAAATAATCCGAGCTTGTGTGTTTATTGCTTAGATCAACCTATCTTTCTTATCATAATGCATCCATTGAATTAAACTCAGAGAGCTTGTTCTAGGTTGTTTAATGGATAGAGATTAAATAAAGAGCTTGTTTTATTTAACAACAAAGTAAGGAAAGATTGGGGTAATAGAGCTTGTTATTATCTACGGTTGATAACTTCAATGCTGTAATTAGATGACAATTCTACAATTAATTCGCAAATCCATATCTTGTGGTAGAGAAGGATCCTTAACCAGCTTTCTCCCATTGATTTTTCATTCAAATTTACTTTCTGTTTTGTTATTCTTTACTTGCATTCTTATTTCATTTAGTAAAGCATTCAACAAAAATCCCCCCTGTTTAGTTTATTGTTGCTGGAAATAACAAATTCAATTAGAATCAATCCTCGTGGGAACGATATCTTACTTATCACTTTATTACTTGTGCGACTAGTATACTTGCTAGTTTCGAATGCATCAACATGATAGCAAGTATATTAGTGGAAGAGATCAATAAAGGGGTTTCTGAACTTCCTCGTGTGGTGAGTGATTTTCCTGATGTTTTTCCTGAAGAATTGCCCGAGTTACCTCCAACTAGAGAAGTGAAGTTTGCTATCGAAGTGTATCCGGGCATGGCACCCATATCAGTTGCTCCTTACCGAATGGCTCCAGCAGAGTTGAAAGAGCTAAAGCTGCAAATAGAAGAATTGTTGGAGAAAGGATTTATCCGACCCAGTACTTCTCCTTGGAGTGCACCAACATTGTTTATGAAGAAGAAAGATGGTTCATTGCGTTTATGTATAGACTACAGGCAGTTAAATTGGGTTACAGTGAAAAACAAATATCCTTTACCTAGGATCGATGATTTGTTCGATCAACTAAGAGGATCTTATTGTTTTTCCAAGATAGATCTTCGTTCAGGTTATCATGAGTTGAGAACAAAGAAAGAAGACATACCTAAAACCGCTTTTCGTACCCGGTATGGGCATTATGAGTTTTTGGTCATGCCATTTGGATTAACAAATGCTCTTGCTGCCTTTATGGATTTGATGAACCTTGTTTTCAGACCTTACTTAGACCAATTTGTGATTGTGTTTGTGGATGATATCCTTATTTATTCTTCATCTGAAGTTGAGCATGAGCAACATCTACGCGTAGCACTTCAAACTTTGAGAGAGCATCGTCTTTATGCCAAGCTGAGTAAATATGAATTCTGGCTATCAGAGGTAAATTTTTTAGGCCATGTGGTGTCAAGACAAGGAATCTCAATGGATCCATCGAAAGTACAGGCAGTTATGAAATGGGAACGATCAAAGAATGTGTTTGAAGTACGCAGCTTCTTGGGTTTAGTAGGATATTATCGGCATTTTGTTGAGAACTTTTCTCGATTGATTGCACCAATGACCAGGTTAACAAGGAAAGGAGTCAGATTCGAGTGGAATGATGCATGTGAACAAACGTTCCAAGAATTGAAGAAAAGATTGACTTCAGTACCTATCCTTGTGATACCACAACGTGGAGTTGATTATGTGGTATTAACTGATGCCTCCTTGGATGGATTAGGGTGTGTGTTAATGCAACAAGGTAGGGTTGTAACCTATGCTTCTCATCAGTTGAAACCTCACGAGCAGAATTATCCCACTCATGACCTAGAACTAGCTGCGGTGGTATATGCTTTGAAAATTTGGCGACATTATCTGTATGGCGAGAGGTTTGAAGTCTTTTGTGATCATAAAAGTTTGAAATACATTTTCACCCAAAAAAACTTGAACTTGAGACAACGAAGATGGATGGAGTATAGGGAAGACTATGATTTCTCTATCCAATATCATCCAGGCAAGGCAAATGTGGTGGCTGACGCATTAAGTAGAAAGTCGAGGGCCATGGTTAGTGCGATGATAGGAGAGTGGAGCATGATGCAGTCTGTTTATGATTACGATATCTTGGTTGAGGATTGCGGAGATCAAATTCATCTTTTTACACTTGTTGCCCAACCGTCTCTTGTGCATAGAGTGATTGAATTGCAACATCAAGATTCAGAGACTATAGCTTTGTATGAGCAAGTGTTACGTGGTGATGGAAGTGTGGGATGGACAATTGGTTCGGATGGGAGTTTACAATTCAAGGGCAGGATCTTTGTTCCATCAAATAAAGAGTGTAAAGATGACATTCTTAGGGAATTTCATCATTCTAAATTCGTTGTTCATCCTGGTAGTACCAAGATGTATTATGATTTACGTCGCCAGTTTTGCTGGAAAGGAATGAAGAAGGATGTTGCTGAATATATGGCTAGATGCCTTACTTGTCAACAAGTGAAGGCTGAGCATCAAAGGCCTACAGGATTACTCCAACCACTACCTGTAGCAGAGTGGAAATGGGATCACATCACCATGGATTTTGTTACTAGATTACCACGTTCTTTAAAAGGGAAGGATGCAATATGGGTGATTGTAGATAGGTTAACCAAAGTATCACACTTTCTTCCTATACATACAACCGATTCAGTGGATGTTTTGAGTCAGCTATACATTAAAGAAATTGTGAGGTTGTATGGAGTCCCAGTTTCAGTGGTGTCAGATAGAGATCCCAGGTTTACAGATCAATTTTGGCAAAGCCTTCAAAGAGCTATGGGCACTCAGTTGTTATTTAGTACAGCCTTCCATCCTCAAACTGATGGTCAATCAGAGCGTACTATTCAAATTTTGGAAGATATGTTGAGGGCTTGTGTGATGGATTTCCAAGGTAATTGGGAGGATCATCTACCACTTGTGGAATTTGCATACAACAACAGCTATCAGTCGAGTATTAGAATGGCATCTTTTGAGGCACTCTATGGTAGACCATGTAGGTCCCCTTTGTGTTGGGTAGAAGTGGGAGAAGCTACCTTATTAGGACCGGAGCTTGTAAGAGAGACAACTAAAAAGGTGAAATTGATACGTCAACGTTTACTTACAGCCCAAAGTCGACAGAAAAGCTATTCAGATAAAAAAAGACGACTGTTAGAATTCAACGTGGGTAACCATGTGTTTTTAAAGGTGTCTCTGCGTAAGCGCTTGATGCGTTTTGGACAGAAAGGTAAACTTGCTCCACGCTACATTGGTCCATTTGAAGTCCTAAGGCGGGTTGGCGAAGTAGCTTATGAGTTAGCATTGCTGCCATGATTATCGGGAATTCATAACACATTCCATGTGTCGATGCTAAGGAAGTATGAGCCTCACCCAACACATGTACTAGATTGGAGTGAGTTGGACATCCAATAAGATGTTTCGTATGAAGAGGTTCCTATTCAAATCTTGGACTCGAGAGTGCAAGTCCTACGTGGCAAGTCCATCCCATTACTCAAGGTCTTGTGGAAGCATCATGATATTGAAAAGGCCACATGGGAGTTAGAGTCAGAGATTCAAAGAAAGTATCTAGAGCTTTTGACTGCAAGAGGTAATTTCTGACCCATACTTTCAAATTTCGAGGACGAAATTTTTTTTAGGAGGGTAGGTTGTGGAGTTTCAAAAGAAAATTAATATATATGCATTTATATATTACAAAATTTAGAAATTGTGTATAAAGGATTGAGTGGGTTGGAAGTTGGTGGACCAAGGCCTTATGTTATATAAGAAAGGATTTTTTAGAATTAAGGGGAAGGAAAAAAAAAAAGGAAGAAGAGAGAGTTCCACAGTTCCAGGAAGAGGAGAAGAGAAGAAGGAGAAGAAGAAAGAGAGGGAAGAAAAGAGAGAGGAAAAATTTCAAAGAAGTGTCTAAGCTTGGAAAACAAGTAGGGAGTTTAACATTATACTTACCTCATGTCATGTATTTTGTTGTTTAATTGATATTGGTTTGTTATGCATCTGATCTATTCTAAATTGATTGTTTTGTTGCTTTGATGATGAGCTATGAGTGAAACTACTTATTGTAAGTTGATTGTTTGTGGTTTGAATGAGAAATTATGTGTGAAAACTAAGGGTTAATGAAGTGAAATAGAGATGGTTTTGAGAGGAGTTGTAGTTCATGTGACTATCTTATGTTGTTTGAGCTGATGCATTTTTCTGGATTGAGAATTGTATGATTTTCCATTTGTTTAGGAAAATAGACATATGAAGTTTTAATTAGCCGCTGATTTTGTTGAATTTGGAGTTAAAACGGATTTTTGGTGAATTTTTGAAGTTAGAGGTCGAAATCTGGAATTGAAAAGGTGTAACCGACTTTGAAATTTGATTCTGATGTTTCCCTCGACAGCACTCAACATTAGTTTGTCGAGTGTCGAGTGGAAGAAGTCGAGTGTCTAGTGTCAAGGGTCGAGTGTCGCATGTTGCGTGCGCGACTCGACACGCATGTTCGAGTGTTGAGTGTCGAGAGGCGTTGTGTCGAGTGTCTAGCACCGAGCGTCGAGGGTCGAGTGTCGCGCGTTGCGTGCACGACTCGATGCGTATGTTCGAGCGTCAAGTGTCGAGTGTCGAGTGTCGAGGTGCACAGTGTCGAGTGTCAAGCGAAATTACAGAATCACCCCAAATCGACTGTACACCTCCCAAAAAGTTCTAGATTTTGCATAAAAATTGTATTTTCTTGAGATTTATCATAGTGATGATATTGAAAGGTTGTTAATGTATGCATTAGACCTTGGATGGACCGTTTTGTATACGGATTCAAGAAGAATGCGGAGATAAAATTTTTAGTGTTGGACCTTGGATGGACCGTTCTGTATACGGATCCAAGGGGAACACGGATATAATAAGATAATGTGTTGGACCTTGGATGGGTCATTCTGTATACGGATCCAAGGAGAACACGAATATAATAACAGGAGGTGTTGGACCTTGGATGGGCCGTTTTGGATACGGGTATAAGAGGAACACGAATCTAATTGTGATGTGTTAGACCTTGGATGGGCCGTTTTGTATACGGATTTAAGAGGAACATAAAGATGAACTTGACATACAAATGAACAAAATGGTTTAATTTATTATTGTTGGGTGTGTAGTTTTATAATTGGGTAATTGTTGAATGCGTGTGATTTAGTATAATGTTAGAATTTTTCCTACTGAGCTTTATGCTCACCCCCTCCTTTCATAGGTACACAGAAGGATGTTCATACTAATGATATTCCAGAGCTTTCCTAGAGAGTCTGGAGTCTGCATGCATACAATAATTTTGGGGACGGTCTTGATTCTCCTAGCTTGTGATAGGAGATTTTGTTATGTGACTGTAATCTTATGTATTAATTTTAGTCACCAGTGTGTGTACAGTTGATTCTGAACAAATGGTCATATGTTATAATGAATTCATGTGATGTATATATAAAAAAAAAAATGATGAGATATTGACGATGCTCTTTAAATAAATTTTCTTTACTAATTTCTTATATAATCACCCATAAAATCTCTAAATAAGGGATGTTAGGGCGTGATACAAATTCATAAAGATTGAATTAATTGAATTCATATGGGTATTTAAGTAATTTCATAGTCAAAAGGGTTATTACATACAAATTTTATAAGATTATGTCATTTTTATAAGGGATCTCTAAATTTGGGCCATTTTTTTTAATTTTTCCTTATCTTATTCCCGTGATTTTACTAAAAATAACGAGGAAAAATTAAAAACGTTTATAATATATTAACCACCATGTACAAGATCTTAAAATCCTAGCTTTCCGGCTCTTTTCTATGCCCTCTAGACATAATTTGATTTTATGTATTTTAGTTTATTCGATAAACATTTCTTTGGTTTAGAAAATGTAACTAATTTTCCAATAATAAAATTAAAACCCACAAAAGCCCTGATATGAATGAGCTAAGGCGAACCCTAGTACTGAACTCATTTGGTTGAAGTTGCCAAAGCGAAAAATGGAGGAAACTCAAACGGAAGAGGGAGTAAACAACAGAGACGTTGAGGTTGCTCCTGCCCTCATCTCTGTTCATCCCGCCCAGAATTCTGTCGCTGTCGCTGTCGGCTCCGACCTCCGCATCTACGATCTCCGGTAAGTTTTCTCCACTCGATAGCGCTACCTCATTAGTTTAACGTGTTTAATTTGGTTAGCATAAGGCTAAGTCACTGTGAAAATTGTGAAAGGTTTACATTCAGCGACTTACTGGATCGTTTGATAGAAAGTTGGAATTCAGGGAAATTATATGAGTTACATAAAAATCATTTTTTTTTCTATTTGAGTTTTGGGAAGTATAAAATTTTCGGTAGGCATTTCAGTTAGTATGTGTAAATTGACTTCATCTTTTGCTGTGGTCTCTTGACAGTGGGGATTATGCAGTTTCTTTGTTGGATGGCTCCGGTGGGCCTTCTCATAAAAATTCTATAAGAGCTATTCGCTATGGAGCAAACGGGGAACTCTTTGTATCTGCCGGTGATGACAAAATTGTCAAGATATGGTCTGCTGTCTCTTGGCAATGTATATGTTCTGTGTAAGTTCTTGTATTCCACATCGGCTTTATTATTTTAAAGATTCTACAGTACTCGATGAAGTTTCTGTGTTGTAATTACAATCAAGGATATTGCAAAGGGTGGTATAGCTTTTGTACAAATTTTAAAATTTAATATCTGGGGATTAATATATTTTGGTGATTGTCTCTGGATTGTTACTAGTTCGCAACAACCTGGGAGGGTACTAGTCCAAGATTTATACCATTCCACCATGCAGTGACCCTAACTTATTAATTCCTTAACATGTGTTTTTTATTTGATATACATGAAGCAATTAGCACACTTGCCAATGGATGCATCCTTAGTAGAATTAAATCTTCTGGCAGTGTGACACTGCTAACTATTTCATCTTCAGCATTTATTTTCTTTGCTGTGGAAGGTTTTTTAACTGGAAATTACTCGATGATTGTGAATGTAACAGGAGCTCAGAGAAGAGAGTGACTGCAATTGCCATTAGCAATGATGGTAAGCATGTTTGTTTTGCTGACAAATTTGGAGTTGTTTGGGTTCTGGACCTGCATGAAGTTGATTGCAGTCAAGCATTAGTCAATAAGAAGGCATCACCATTGCTTGCTCACTATTGTAGTATAATTACTAGCCTGGTGAGTCAGTCACAATTTTTGCATTTAGATCTTTCTTTTTCTTCTCATACACATGGATTTTTGTTGGCTTAGTAGCATTTTTGAGCTTAGATCTTGAACAGATTAATGCCCCTCATGCATCAAAAGATTTCTGCAGGATGAAATCTTTCTCCATGCTCTGGTCTTTGGTTTTTTATGATTTAGTACTTGCTGTGGGATAAAATCTTATTCCGGAGTTTGTAGAATCAATTACTGTCCTTGTCTTTTACCTATTGCCAAGAAAGAACTTGATTGTCAGGACTTTCTCTTTGTAACTTTTCATTCTTATTTCCTTAGGAAACTGGTATTGTTGAGGTTGCCTGTTTATCAGACTTCGTCCCTCTATTCTTGTATCATATTTGTGAATATATTCTTTTAAATATTTTGTAGTCTACACATTAAGGCATGGGGAATTCTGGAAATTGTGGTTAGCAGTATCCAGAAGTCTTTCTGCCTTCAATTTTCACTTCTAGTACTGGCATGTTATTGACACTATTATTTGCAGGAATTTTCTCCGGATGGAAAATTTATTGTTAGTGCAGATCGGGATTTCAAGATTCGTGTAAAGTGTCACTGCCTGTTGAATGACATTAATAGTTAGCTTGGTTTGGCACCACTTTGACGTGATATCATTTTTGTGACAGGTTACTGTGTTCCCCAAGAAGCCTTTGGATGGAGCTCATGAGATACAGAGCTTTTGCCTTGGTCATACAGAGTGAGTGAGTTTTTAACATCAGGTGTTTTCCTTGCATTGACTTTAAGAAATTTGCAAAACAAGGTCAAAGTGAATTTGTTGTATGCTTTTCTCAAGCCTATTAAACATGAAGTGCGCTTAGCGTCCAATTTATGTGTGGAATTACTGGGTAGTAATGTGCCCACAAACTTATTTGATCCTAAATGGCGTAAATTATTTTTCAATTATCCATATTTGGGTAATGGTTTCTAGCTGCTAAGCTTGATGTACTCATTTCCGCGTCCATTTATATCTATTTACAGGTTTGTGTCCTGCCTTGCCTTTGTCTGCACTTTGGACTTCCCTCAGGGGTTTCTTGTTTCTGGAAGTGGCGATTCAACAGTAAGTATACATAAGCTGACAACTTGAATGTTTCATGTGATGTGCTTTTTATTTTCATTATTATTATTTTATATATTTGGGTGCAAAATATAGGTAACCATTTATCTACATTGCTTGTACAGGTTCGGTTGTGGGATACCACAGCAGGATCTCTCCTTGATACTTGTGAAGTTGGTGCAAAGGTATCTCACTTGTTGTGAATTTCCATAAAGTTCCTAATGAAATCACTGACCTCCCCTGCTGTTTCTGAAATATCACTAACTTGTAAAGTTTGATACTGAAATTTTTTATTCCCTCTTATGCCTACTGTGTTTATAAATTAAAGTTTTCCCGAGAAAAATATTTTTCCCATTTCCATATGTGAGCAATTTGTCCAGCAAGACCACAAATAGGTAGGAGTCTGCACTGCACCGATCATGTGGAATCAATGATAAACACGAGGACCTTTTTTTCTTTTTTTTTTTTTGGGTTGGGTTGTGGGGGTGGGGGCGCGGGGGCCTTTCACTGGTAGCTTGCTTTGCTACTTAGTTTCACTTTTAGTTGCTTCATGAAGGCAGGGCATTCAGGGTCTGATGGAAGTGATGAGGGCTATTCTACTGTTACTGATCTATGCACAATCCCAGATAGTCCACTTGTTGCAGTGGCTATTCAGAGGCAAGTTTCAAGTATCCAGTGTTCCATCCTTGCTTTCTTCTTGGACAGTACTGTTCATGATTTTAAAAGCTTCATGATCTATTCCTTTCAGCTTGCAAGGAATAATGTTATTGAGCTGCAACATTTCTGCTCGAACTCTTTCTATTGGCAAGGTAAGGACATGCACTACACGAGGAATATTAGCAGAAGCGATGTTACTCTCTTGATTTATAGAGACCTGTTATGAGGGACTTCTATCTGAATTAAACTTACAATATAGATTTTCTGGTGGATGATTTGTTTCATGTCTTACTTTAATCACCATTTGTTTGCACATTAGCTAGCATTTAGCCTCTCTGCCATTTTTTACTTACTGCTCAAATGTATAAATTTAGAGCAAGACATTCTCTGCTACATAAAAATGAGTTGTTGATATCCCTAAAAGCATATATGAATTGTCAATCTCCAGGTAAGGATTCTGTAATGAAATCATTTAGGAAATTGCAACTTTTAATCAGAATATCAAAGGTTAAATTGCTTGTATATGCATCTTGAAGCAGGGGGGTTGCAGTTTAATATTAATCTCAGCTAGTGATTCTTCCAGGTGTTGTCCATTGAGGGGGAGAACTTCATTCCTACAAGCCTGGGGAGTAGCTATTCTGCAGGATCATTGTGGATGGTAACCGGTGTCTCTAACTTGCCTGGTTTTGAATATTCTTCTCTGTCCCGAGTGAAGGTCATTTCTGGTTTCAAGAAAAGCTTTCCTGATTATGTTGATCATGAGCCTACTGTGTTGGGAGATAATGACATACCTGGGGGAATGAAACTGCTCAAGAAGTTACAAGGAAGTGTCTCTGTTGAGGAAAAGGTCTTTTTGGCAGCTGCTGAAGCTGTGAAAACAGCAATGTGCAAGTTGTTGATCAAAAAGCAGTACTCTACAGAGAAGCGAGAATTTAGGAAGAGAACAAGAAATGATAGAAAAATCAAACAATGACGGACAGTATTCTAATCGTGGCAACACTTTCTCCCTTGAGTTAATTTTTGGAGGTATCCCGAGTGTTGTCACAGTTTGCTCTCCCAGGAAGTTTTGTAATGTTAGTTGTCCTCAGTTAGAATATTATTGTACACTTTCAAAGTTGATAATCAACATTTATGAATTTGTGGTTCTATAGATTGTTATTATTAATTGCTGATGTTATGAATACGGCAACTGAATCATTATCCTGTATTGATTTCACGGATGGGTTTAGATGTGTTTAGGAGCTGGAAATCAGGTTTATTGTTACTCGTTCTTAGGCTTCGAGGTGGCCTCTAGCTTTTTTGCTTCTGCTAGACGTTGAGAAAAGAATATGCATAATATAATTTGACTTTCAGTTAAAATCTAACAATATTGTTTGTATTTTATTTTATTTTTTAATTTTTCAATTACTTATGCTTTAAGCAGCCTAGGCTCGTTATTGTTATGATCGATGCGGCGGATCCTTGGATTTGAACAGGTGTATTCTAATTCAAGTGGTTGGACATGGACACAACATTAACGTAGTCAATTATCAGGCCTAACAACCAGACAAATTGGAGGGGTGGCGCCTACTTGTGTATTTTCATTTTGACTATACAATGACTAACATCTCTGTTAAAAAACAAATAAAATTAACCTACGGCTGAGGCTGATGGCCTCTACTTGTTCAACTCCCCTTGAAGTATTTAATTCACGTTTACAATCATTAACCGGAGGACCTCTTAACTCTTTGATTTTTGGAATGTAGCTCTATAAAAGTAATACTAAAGGCGGCATAGCTCTAGGCATGTACATGAAAGCGTTTAAAGCCTGAGAGAATCATTGCCTCCGGGCATGACAGGCCCTCTCTTAAAGCCTATATGCAAGTACAAATAAAGTAATTTACAGATTCCGAAGGTCAAATAACAACAATGAAACAATGTAATCATGTGACACCGTCATCAAGGCTGCAATTCAAATGGCGGAGGTTCTTTACCATTGACTACGTTGTCTTGGTTAATTGCGTGTCATAATCAACCATCTTTACTATTGAAAATAAGCCAATTCTTCTATTTTCTTCATCATACATTAAGGTCCCCATCTTATCTACCTAGGTAAAGAAAATAATCAAAGATTCAAAAAAAAAAAAAAGAAAACAAAAGCATTAGACGAGTTAGTGCTTCACCCAAATCCAATACGTATCCCAATTAATTTTCCACATTTGTGTTTAAGAGGAAATTGTTGATGTCTGACAACTTGAAAGAGATTGTGCACAAAACGAAAGAGACTTCCACTTGGGTGATGATGGGATGGGATCACCAACACTCAAACTTATTGAGCAAGACTTCTAGACTCATGGAGGGGTCCAGTCTCCCAACTGTTTATTATCCAATAAGATATCGCCACATGATGCTAAAGGAGAAATTAAATTATGCCACCAACGTCTGCAGATAATCGAACTAGCTGAAAGGGACTTCTTGTCAGCCTCTGTACGACAGTGAGTTGATAAGGCTGTAAATGTGGTAATCAAGATAATTGGGTTCCTGAAGACGTGAAGTAATGAGTTAGACAGAAAAGACAGAGACCCTCCTCTTGAATTCCTTTGAAGATCGTCATGGCAATTGGCACCACACAATGTCCATGCCTTTGTTAACTTGAGAAGCCTTCTCACTATATATATTAATTATTAACACCATCATTGTCTCTAAATCGAATTTTATTGAAACAGGTACTTGAATGGCTTAATAACTCATTGACTGGTACGTAGTTGTGGTTGATTTTGTGTGTGCATTACACAGTATCAGACATCTTTTTCTTAGTAAAAATTAATAAATGAATTGATGTTCTAAAACTGTTCAGTAAAAATATTATACTTTCAAATGATATGAGAATATTTTTTATCAGATCTAGTGTAAGATATATGCTCCATTACTCCATTACCTTCGATACCCTTTTTATTATTTTAAAAAAATAAGTTTTATATATTTTTACAAAATAATTAAGAGGTTTTATTAATTAAGGATAGAAGGAAAAAAAATCAAAATGGGGGTGGGCCGTGGGGTCGGGAACATGAAGGCCTACCACTTGAGATAGGGTAGAACCAGAAATGATGAAAACCGAGGCTGAGTTGACTTGACATCAATGTGATAATGTGATAAATTATATAAATTGATAAAAATAATTAAAAAGTGTATTGGATAACAACGAGACTTTCAGAGTGAAATGATTTCCACAAGGCAATTAAAGCGAAGGGTGCGACAGGGTGGGCGCGGGCATGACCAATTTTCAAGCCCAAAAGGTGGATCCAATTAACGTTAGTGTCAGGTTGAGGATGAGAGGATCCGTTAATAAAGTGAAAAAAGACAGCAGGAGAATGTAGGGCACTCCCTTGAGTGGGGCCTATGCCAACTCTTCTTCTTTAACTTGATAAATCGGCTCTAAGTATGACCAATTCTATACAATCCGTTAATACGATATAAATTCATTCTGATAAAAACGTATTTTGGATCTAATATTATCGAATTGGATCGTTAATAGATTAACACGATAAAATTCATTTGATATCGGATCGTGTTTGGGTTTATACTATAAAAAACTGTTTCACCCGTTTAACCCGTTAATATTAAAGATAATATAATAAATTTATTTATGATACATAAAAAATATAATAAAATATAACAAATACTAATTTATAACTATATTTAACCGAATTAAAATTATTCTAATACAATTACGTTATCTTTTTTTATGCGTATATGAGTATGATATTTTGATAAGAAATATAAATAAGAAACTTATAAAATGTTCTATTTAATTTTCAGAAATCATTCAATAATTGGACATTATCAATTATTTATCTTAAATACACTTTAGATGGATATTTAAATGATGTTAGATATAAAATTTTATTTATATTTTCGTATTATATTAAATTTGGATATTTCAGTAGATTTTAAAATATTTGTTAGATTTTAAATTTATAAACTATTGGTTTTATTATTTGTTTAGAATTTATATAAATCATATTACACATATTATTGTCTAACTTAAAAATAAAAAAATGATTTAAACTGGTTGGATTCGGGTAACACGTTAAGTTAACAGTTAAATTTGAATTTATAGATTTAGACCTAATAAATTAATAGATCAGATTTAAAATAATATAATTTAACATGATATAAATAATAAACGATACGAAACTGCGACCTGTTGTCAGGTCTAATCGTTTCCAGCCTGGTTTATGTGGTATACGTTTCTACAGAGTGCAAAGACCACACTTGCACAGCCTTTATTCATATCTCTCATCGTTACTTTCAGTGGGCCTGCCTCACCACATTATTAGGCCTTACAAGTTTCAGTACAGAAAACAAAATAAAATAAAATGAGATAAAATGTGACATCATGGGATTAGGTACGTACTACACAGTATCAAATCATATAATGTCACTTTCACTGCCAAGTATTATTATATTTGTACACGAATTGTTTTGCCCGTTTCAAATTACCTTCAAAACGCAGCAGATGATAAGAAGAATCATTCAAAATAAGAAATAAAAAACTAACGTACAATTATTCAAGCAGGACAGTATTCCTTTTAGTGGTTTATGTATGATAAAAAGATAAAAAGAATATTATTATGAAAATTATTAAGCCTGAGGAGAATAAAGAGGCTTTTGCTAGTGGAGCGGCTGTACCGCGACTTTACAAAAATTTTCACGTCCCATTTATAAAATTTTTACAAATTTTACAATTTTTTTTTGGTTGTATCAGTACACTTGATATACTGTAGACGACTAGACGGACCCGAATAAAGACAGCTTCAAACCTAACTTTCCCAGGTCCCATCCATCATTGAATGCTTCTTGGACAACCACACGTGGCCCTTAAACATCTTTAACTGCAGCCCTAAGCAAAGCAGGCAATAGGGGTCCCCATTCTTGCCCTAGAATATTATCTTTGGGTCCCCCCTGCAAACCTCGACAATTGTTCAGGCCAGTAATCACAGTATTTTTTCTTCAAAATTTTTTCAGAGATTATAGTTTTTAAAAAAGGGTAATACTCATTTAAGATCAATCTTTATCCCTTTTGTTGTCCCTTTTGTTTTCCCTGAACTGGAGAACAACTTCTCCTATCCTCCTCATAAGGAAACTTGCTGAAAGAAAGTTGTAAGGAGTCTATTTTTTCATAAATTAATTTTTTGTGCCGTACCGTTAGCGCATAGCCTTCTGTAACATACATTGTGATTGGTGAAGTGTCTTGGATGTTAATTTGTATCCGTTGTAGTAACTTAACTGAGGTTAGAAGGGTAGTTGGTTGTGGTAGAGAAAGCTAAAGTGATGGTACATGCAACCCAGAAAACAAATAGCTAGCATTTCCTTCAAGTGCGTGCGCTTATTTCTGCATTCAGAAGTTTGCAGTGTGCAGTGAAACAGCCTGCAGTCCAAACACTGACAAAGAGCAGAGAATCTGGACAAATTAGTATCATCCATTGCTACGAAAAATGCTCTGCATAAAGTGACAAAAGTCACTCCCTTTTTCTCAACTATGAAAATGGAATTTTACTCTTTTTAACCTAAAAAAATTTTAAGATTCCTACAATTTCAAACATTAACGTTAAAGTCCCTACCATCAAATGTTGTTACTACTATAAAAATTCATAATTTAGGGTAATCTACAATAAAATTTATGAATTAAATAAAAACAGTCTCTAACTCGATCTATCGTTAGAACATTGTCATTTAAAGCAATGGTACATTATAAATGCCAGTTTTAGAGGATTTGTGTTGGACTTAATTTTGAATTGTAAAGACTTTTGAGCCTTCACTTTTGAAGATCAGGACCTCATTATGATTACGGAAACAAATAATCTACAAACCCTTGTTTTATTAATAAAAAATTTTAGCCGATGAAAAGAAGTACAAGCTGTTGCGTGCATTGTATTGTGCATAGGCCGCATTGTACTCTAAGCCGCTGATTCTCATGCTTACGACTCTCTATCTTCTGACTCCTCTCTTGACTTTTCTCTTTAAAAGGCAAACCCGATGGCGCACTTCTTCCCCGTTTTGTTAAAATTCTTATCTCTCATCCCTCTTTCTACATCTCTTTGCAAAGCTACGAATTTGTGGCCATTTGCAGATTGTAGCTGAACAAAGAGGAAATGTCCGAGTGAAATTTATGGTCAAGAATAAAAACCCACAAGGTACAAAAAGGAAGAAAAGTTAGAGTTATCTATAAATTAAATTTTCTTTTGTCATAGGGAGTAGCAAAACGATTTATACCACTTCTGTCCGATATAGATAACAGTTCCTTCTGCTGTGAACGCCAGAGCCCTTTTTTTATTTTTTTTCTTAAAAGGAATTTGCAGTTCATCATGCGGCTTGGATGCGAGTAATTATGATGTGGGAAGTGAGTATTCTTGTTCTTGTTGAAGGAACAACCAGAGAAAACTAAAAGAAAAGACGAGAGCACCAATTTATATTCTCTTGTTTCTTTCGTGTACTCCAGACATGGAGGCTACGGAGATTTAGGAAACATTTCAACTTCCCAGAAAGTGTGTCGTCAGTTTTTTTTTTTTAATTTCTAGGTTTGTGTGCAAGAAAGAGAGGAATTTCAGTAGAGCGCAAAATTTGTTACTTCAGTGACTGTCAACCGTAGCAATCATGGTGTTCTTTCTGTTATTTTAATCTATTCATTCAGGTGAGGAGAGTTGAAGTATTAACTTTTTTATTATCTATTCTTGATTTCTAAACCTGAATAAATTTTACATCTGTCTTCCCTTTTTATGCAGAAAAATCGTTTATTTACGTCGGAGGTGACAATTAATCATCTGATATTGAGGTTAGTCATGCTGAGGTATATATCAAGAGCAGTGAGCAACAACAAGCAAGCTATAATGGCCGATCACAGCTCTCAATCATCCTACTCCCAGAACTACAAAAGACCAGTTCCATCTTTCTTCGGTTCTCGAAGATTCGGAGTTTTCACAGTAAAAAATCTCGCAGAAACTGAGGTTGTGGTAAGTCCAACTTCGATCCTTGACACAAAACGATTCTCTTCTTTTGCTAACCTCTTCTCTGATGACATAAACCCACACATTAAATCCCCCAAAATTTTGTCAGAGAAAAAACATTCATGGGAAAAGTTAGAGTACTCTAAAGGCATTGGTCTTGCTCTCATTGACGTATTAACTAACAAAACCGTTGAAGAGAATCCCCCTCCTAAGCCAAATGACAAAAAGATTTTCTTCGCAAGCAAACTTAGAGTTCAAGTTCCTCCACTGCCTGCCTCTAATCTTTCTCCAACTGATCAGTCCCCAAAGTCTCCAGCTGATTTTGGAACTAAGACCAGGAAATATACGCAATTATTGCTATCTGGGTCAGCCAATTCCCCCATTCAAACAAATGATTCTCCTCAAGTTGTCAGAGGGTGTCTCCCCGTGACTGAAATGGAGCTTTCTGAGGATTATACATGTGTGATATCTCACGGCCCTAATCCAAAAACTACCCACATATTTGATAACTGCGTTATAGAGAGTTATTGTTCTTTATCGGATCATAATAAGTCCAGCTCCCCATCAGAGAATTTTCTCAGCTTTTGCTATACTTGCAAGAAGAATCTTGAACAGAAGAACGACATTTACATTTACAGGTGTGGTCTCTTTTCATAAGCAGCTTTCTATTTATCTTCTTTAATTAATTGATATTAACTTCTGTGTTTGTTATATCTTTCTGTTGGATTTCAAATGATGCTCTGGACACTTATTTCAAGTAAAAGATTTTGATTGATTACACAAAAGGATTTCTCAAGTTTTAACTTCTAATACAACTATCTATCACTGTATCTCACTTTAATTAATATCCTTAAGGTGCCAGTACTTGCATAATAGATGGTAATTACTGTATTATCATTAATTCTTAAAACACTGCAAGCAAGATAGCAAATGAAGTGTATTTATTTTGGCCTATCTTTTAGAGCCATTATTATCAACAAACACTCACACAGAGCCTCAATATTGTATTGCAGAGGTGAGAAAGCGTTTTGCAGTCAAGAATGCCGCTACCAAGAAATGCTGCTAGATGAAGTGGAGAACTAAGAACTGAATGTTGCATAAAGGAATCATTCTCTTGAAAGAGCTAGCTAGCTCTTAAAGTTTGGCATATCCGAAGAAAAACAACAATTTTTCCACGATTATGATTCTAGCAAGCTAGGGATAAAAAGCATGATTAGCAGATTAATTTGGGCTTTTTTCTTTTATTAGTCATTTACATATTTTCTCACCTTGCAGATAGAGATGAAAGAGGATGAGATATGTAGAGCATGTAGAGTTGATTTTGTTTGAGTGATAGATTCATGCTATGATTGCTTGTGGGCTTGACCACAGTTTTTGGCTTGTGGTAGAAGATGATGTATGATTGAAAACTTGCCTTTATCTTTCTTTATTTTGAGATCAATTATCATGCACATATTATAATCAAGTATTATTATTATTATTATGGAGGGGGACCAATTATTTCACTGATGAAGATTCTCCTCCACGGTCCACTGTGTGGCTTATTCTATCTGCTCATCAATGCTTATGGCCATGTCAGACTATAGCGGTTGAGTAATGAGTACACTTCTCTATAATTAAAGTTATTATATATTATGGCAGTTTGATCTAAAACTGACTTTTTCAAGCAAATAGATCCAAAATTTCGAGTCTTTTCCCAGACCAATAGTAAGCAGTAGGTAGGCAGCTTGATGTGCAAGATGAAGAGAAAAGTTAGAAAAAATTTTTAAATCCCAAAAATAATTTTCATTTTCCTTATATATCATGATTCATGAGAGTTATCAACCCGAAAAGAAGAGAGGCTTTGTGGCCTTTGTCCATGTCTATGTCTAGAGTTCATTGTTTCACATCTATTTAGTATTTACCCGCAAAATTCTTATATAACCCATTTTTTAATACTGTTTGGGCACGTCTGGGAGGCCAGGATGTAAGGGGGATAGGACTAGTTTTTCAGACAACTAATCTACTGCTGTCGTTTGCAAGTCTTGACTCTTGAAGGAATGGGACTGGACTAGCTCTAGTCCCAATTGTTTCAAATTCTTGGGACAAGCCATGGAACTCACGGGGATTCCTTGTTCTAAACTTTTAAAAATCAATTATTATTTTTGTTTTCATAATAAAATAAATATATATAATATTAAATAAATATTATTATATAATTTAAAAATAATTTTAATAAAATTAATATCATAAAAATATCATATTGTCATACTAATATTAATATACTAATATAAAAAATTTATAAATAATAATGAATAGTGATAATATAATTTATTTGTTAATTATGTTACTTAATTAATAATTTAAATAATATTAAATTATTTTCAAAGTACAATTATCTAATTAAAAATTTTAGTAAATTACATATTTTTTAATTTTATTAAATTCATTAGTAATGTCAATTTTATTTTGGTTATTAAATTGGAATGTTTGATATTTAATCAATATTTTTATTTATATCTATGCCATTTAATTAAATTAATTTTAATATATATTAAAAATTTTAGACTTACTATGATTAAAATATAATATTAAAATAATATAATACTAAATAAATACTATTTTGTAATTTTAAAATAATTATCAATAAAAATAAAATATTATTGAATTCATATGAAATAATATTAAAAATACTTAAAACAAACCATATAATGTAGCAATATTTAATAATTTTGAAATAATTATAATTTTTTATTATATTTAAATATTTAATTAGTTTTATCAAAAATTAATCTTCGTTATTTACTTATAAAAATGATGGAATAATAATTAAAAATAACCCAAAATATTAAGTTTAATTTATAGTTTATATAATAATTAATTTATAATGTAAAAGATATTTTGCTTTAGTATCTTTATAAAAAAATTAATAAGTATTTAAATATTTTTAATCTGAATATTAAATTAATTTTTATACAATTTAAACTTAAATTAAATTAAATTAATTTATATTTAAAAATAAATTTTTTAAAATTTTATTATATATTAATATAGTCAAATTAAGATAATAATATCTATAATCTGCCTATTCCAAATCCAATTTGGAACTCTCAAACGCACGCAGCCAAAGTTCTCTACAAGTTGACAAAGTATGCAATAAGTTCGGTTTGTCCGGAAGTACAATATTATATGGAAATTTAACTTAGACAGAGAAACTCCAAGGTCAAGCGTTCATTAATTCTTCGAACGGAATGGTCATGATAATTAGTAATCTTATTAATTACAAGTTTTTTTTTAATTCGCGTCTTTCATTAAAATGCACACCCACAAACCCAATTGATCCAGCCTTCCGCAATAAGAACTGCTGAGTGGATGACTTGGGTAATGTGGACATGCATTGTTTGCGAGGCTGACTCAAATGAACAAGTTGAAAGGAGATTTTTATTTTTTTATAAATGGGATCGACGGGTTTGAAGGTAAATCGTGAGATTGAGTTAGGTGGTATTTGTTTCAATCACTTAACATTTTTTAGATCTAAAAACATTTTAGAACTTAATTTATACCACTTAATAGGATATTTGTTTGCTTTTTTAGATACCTCTTAAAAAATAGAAAGAGAATATTTTATCTTTAATTGACTTTTTTACCTTTATTAAAATATAAAATATTTATATTTATATTTATTATACAATCATTTACAAATTAAATAGTTAATAAAATTAAATCAAAATTCTTTTTCATTTAAATAATTAATATTATATTTCTTACAACCTTTAAAAAATAATTATTAATTAAAATTAAATAAAAATTCCTTTTCATTTAAATAGTTGATATTATATTATATAAACTCATATGATATTATTGTATAACTAATATATCATTAATATTATCAATTTTTAAAATTAATTCCTCCAATTAGATCAAGTTTAAGCCATATCAATTTTATAAAAAAAAATTGTAAGAGTAGTATTTTATCAGTTACATTTTGAGGATCATATTTTGAATCATAGATGAATAATCCTATTAATTAAAGTATTTTCCATTTCATAAACTTAAAAAAAAACTAATATGATCTTTTAACTGATAATATTAAATATTAATTTTTTACTTTAAATTTATACTATTAAATAAAATAAAATATCCTTAGCAATATAATAAATAACTTTTGAAGTTTCAAAAAAACTGTCCCTATAATATGTAATAAAATTCTATCAAATATATTATCTATTTTAAAACTCACTATTTATAATGATATCAAATTTTTTAATAGTTATTATTCAACGTATTATTAGCTAATTAATTTGAAATATTAATAGAAATAAATGAAAGTTTACAAATTATAAAAAATATTTATCATATTTTAATATGGTAATTATAAATATAGTAATAAATAATATAACAATTTGATAATAAGTACTAAAACAATCACAAATATACCAAAATATACATTTTAATAAGTTAAAATAATATTCATAAATAAAAATTTGATAAAATTTATATTATTTTAATATGTAGGGATATTTATGGAATAAAATTTTTAACACCTCATTTAGACAATAATGATTAAAAAATTGGTTTAACTTTATATTATTTTAATATGTAAAGATATTTATGGCATAAAATTTTTAACACCTCATTTAGACAATAGTAATTAGAAAAATTGATAAATTTTCACTTTTTTAATTAAGTGATTTATCACTTAAAATAAGTAGTAAATGAAAAAACAAACAAAAATTTTAAGATTTAGATATAAACACTTTAAGTATTAAGTGATAAAGGAAGAAAACAAACACCACCTTAATGAACCAAATGAGTCAAGATTTCTGTTTTTTGTTTTTTTCTAAGTAAGTAATTTTATTATATTTTAAATTATTTAATAATAAAATTTTTTATTAAATTATAGTTGTACAGAGTTTTTAGGTGGGTCTATACATAGCCCACCCGAATGATTAGTATAGATTCTAAAGAACAAAAGGGTGTAAAGTAACTGAACATATTTTATTTGCAAGTATTTGAAATTCATCATAATCACAGAGTTCAATTAAAAAAATTAATTAATTATAATAAATCCAATAACTTTAGCTGATTAATTAATTAGGATTCATGGAATGAAAAGTAGAGAATTGGTCGAGTTTTATGAATTGCGTTACTTCTATACTGAGAAGTGCCAAATATGTACTAAATATTAAGCATTTATATTAAATGAAATAAGCGGAACACAGCAGATGGCGTGGAACATTAAAGCGGCACAAACAAGTGTCCAGTGTGGTCAATTCGAATTTAGGTTGAAAGGATGAGAGAGAAGCACCGTTAAGGGAAATCGTAATAACAGTATGCTGACAGAATCATATTAAGCGCTGTGGGTGACAACACGATTGGAGATCTTTCTGATTAAGATATTATTATATAATAGAAGACTGATAATATCTTCTTGTAATCTAAAATCATACGAACTAATTAATGGGTTAACCGATTGGAGAATGGAGATATCAATCTCGCCAGACTAAAACAGAAGTTCGAGGTCGTTATATTGGCAGTACCCTATCCATTTTCAGAAAACACTTGCATCTTTCGACAACTTATAACAGATTTTCTCGGGTCAAGACTCTGATGACAAAGGCGGCAGAGAACAAAGATGAATGAGCATTCATGACTGCGTCTCTTAAACTACGTGCCTCCCATAAACATGCATGAAATGAGAGCACCTTTACTCCCTTTACCCCCCCATATTTTAGGACTATATCATCTTACGAACTCCCTAAAGAAGCACACAAGTTCGTCGGCAGCTTTCTCGTCCCTAGAACGAAGAAGAATGCTTGTTGAACCCTTGGAACGTAGGAAGTATGCTTGTCAGATTCATGCACCACACCTACATCGACATGTTTCCAGAGGAAGATATGTTATCCTTGACAAACTATTTACGTGGAAATTCTTGATAATGATTCCTTCCCTTTAAGCCGTAAAACATATACACTAGCCTAAAGCTATTCTTTTAGTCTTCCCCGACACTACTTGGTAAACTGGCCCAGAATATACCCAATTCCCAAGCTAATGTTACCGTTTCCTCTATCTTGGACAATTTTGCGCTTCTTTTAGGGGGAAGACGTGAACGTAAATTTTAACCTGCCAAAAGTATACCGCTTGTGGAATACCAGCCACTCAGACTCGAGGCCTTGCTAACATAAGACGAACATGCACCATCAACCCACCCTCATATATCAAAATATTGCAGCCTTCATGTCAGACTTACCACAAAAACAAAGATGATCAATCTGGGTAACTTCAATAGGAAACTACAAAAGCAAGAAGCAATTTCCCATCCCTCTTTGGAATTCCTTTTTCTTCGAAAAGCAAAACCTTAGGTCACTGGACAACAAAGAGGCATGTAGGGTGCTACTATAATTGCAAAAAATAGAACACATTAATAAATAATAATCATTGAAGTGCTCATCCACATCAAGTTAAAGCAAGACTAGCTACTCTTAACGATCAATTAAGAGTATATCGAGTAGTGGGGAGAACTGAACCAAAGAAGTAGATAATCAATGGTCTTAGATCTCCACGTAAAACTGCTCCATATTTAGATGGCTCGACGAATGAACCAAAGATGAGAGTAGAAAAGGGCACCAGAACTGAAAGTTCCAAGCAAAACTTTCTACAAAGTTCAGTCTCTACAACCTTCAATGTCAGAGAATGCAACAACTTTCATTTAAAGGCCAAATAGAACCAAGTTTTCTGTCAGAACATAACACGTTATTACCAAAAGGAAAAACCTCGGTCAGACTCTACATAGTACTCCACTACTTCAATAGAGAGTGACCCGGTACAAAAAGAACAAGACAAAGATAACATGCAGTCTTCAGATACATGGGCTGCATACAGTTACTTAGAGTAAAGACAAACACACTGCATATGGTTCCTTACAAGAAAGACGCACGAACTGATACAGTTCCTTACAAGAGATACTGTCAAGACTTCTATGTATCAGGAACATGTCCTATTCCTAAGAAAGCCTTCCGAACACTTCCCATAATGGTACCCTGGAAAACAATAATATTAAGCAGACATCAGTTACACTAATAACTACTTCAACATATAATACTTTATCTACAAAAGCATTGAAAGCTAAGACATGAAAAATTATTACCTTGTAAATGGCTTGGCGGCAGTCAACGATCTCCAAGAGAAACAAGTGTTTTGATGACTATGAGATAAGTGGTGTTTCACTCAGATGATGAGATGAACAGATTAATAGCGCTTACAACAGAACAGAGCAACACGGATTAAGCTTAACTTAAAGAGCAGAAGTGGCAAATAACTACTTTCACTTCCCCTTCCCACTTTTCCCTCTCAAAAAACAAGAAAAGATGGTGAAGGTAATGAAACACACATATACAAAGGATTCAGCTTCTAACTAAACGAGATAAAGTAAGAAATGGTGAGTATATAGAGGAGGAGATGCTTGATTGTTGGGCATCTAATCAACACACACCAAGTGAATTGAGTTACAAAGATAAAGATGATAGGCTTTCCATTGAGGGGAACGTAAACTAAGAAACAAAGAACCTAATAATCAAAGTCAGACTATCAGATAGAAAGGCTTTGAATTGAAATCAAGGAGATAAAAGCTGAATAACAAGAATGAACAGAAACCTAAGAAAATTTGACTAGCCTAATCTTGATTTCCACTGTATATACAAAGGTATCTGAAACTACAGACCTAAGTCTCCTCAAATACGTAATTAGTGAGAATCGACAAATCTAACCTAAGAAGAGATTATATTGAGAACGAAACATTATAGATCCAAAAAACTAAAGATGCAATTTCCGGTAGCTTAGATAGCAGTTAATTGCTCCATCCCATGCAAAAAGATGCAAACTCCCAGAATTTCTCTACTCCTGCTTCTTCTTTCCGCTAGGTCCCCTAACTTCTCAACTCCTGCTGCTTCTACTCAAGTTAACTTCCATCCGCGTCACCTCAAAATATTGCTTAAAACCTTGCTCAACCTTAAATCAACCAAACTGAAAAATTCTGGAGATTGTTGACCCACCAAAGCCATCACAGTCACTTGCACCACCACGAAAAGCAGCCTAATACCAACCCACAGCGACAGCCAAAGTAAAAGCTAAAGAAAGGACCCCAAAACAACTGGGACTACCAACCCGACTCTTTATTATCTCTTTTTCTTTTTTCACCGTATATACAAATCTAACACTAACCCCCTTTCAGAAACTAAAGTTATTTACAGGAGCACATAGAGCTCCTCCTAGTTCACTCATCGGCACTGTCAAGATTGAGAATGCGACGCAGAGTCTTTGTCGCTGAGTCAGCAGTAAGAAATACATCTCTAGCACAACCAACATGCTCCCTCCTAGGTGAAGGTGGTGCAGATTTAGCAATTGGATGGTGAATTTCAATACCAGAGTCGTCAGAAGTCACTGGCAAATCGAGAGACACAGTACGTTTTGGGCGCATTGAGAACTTGGGAATCGGCAAAGAACTCGGTGGCGGTGAGTTAGAGTAAGCAGGGCCGGCCCACAGCTCTGAGAATGAGAGAGATTGAAATTCATTCGACAGTTTGTCAGCGAAAGGTCTCTCATTTCTAGAAGTTTTGACGTTGATAGAAATTGGGCTGCTTTTACAAATGGTTTTTGACTTTGTTGTTGTGTTGTCAGTGGAGTGAGCTTTACAGTTAACAGTTGGTGATGGTGTTTTTGGTGAAGAGGAAGAAGGAAAGGAAATATAAGAACAGGATCGTTTGGTTGCAGTAGCAGATACAGTCTTGATTGGGGTTGGGAGTATACCTGCTCCGGATTCAAAAGCCCTGCAGTTCATATCTCTAAAGTTTGTACGAGAAGATGATGACCCATATCC
The DNA here is from genome assembly GCA_013180625.2 of Boswellia sacra. Lineage (NCBI taxonomy): Eukaryota > Viridiplantae > Streptophyta > Magnoliopsida > Sapindales > Burseraceae > Boswellia > Boswellia sacra. The sequence goes on from SNVD02011982.1 coordinate 28,348, forward strand.
ACCCGACCCGTTTGGTTTGAATCGGCCGTAATACTGATTCTTGTGCTGAGCCACAACAACAAGAGTCTCCATTACTCAGTCAAACAGCTACCCCGTTCCAAGTTATACCGATTCTATGCAACAACACACTACTCAGTAGATCCAGTTCTAAAGGTCACAGCTTTACGCCTCGAATTACACAGAAAACGCTATAACTAGTTGATGATCTTCTCCATGATAGATCCAATACGAAAATGAACATCGATTTAACACAGATCTCTACCGTAATTTTCCAGATCTTCCTACGAGCATAAATAAATATTAAATAAAACTAAAAATAAAACATAGGAAAACATATTCTTAAAAAAAAAAAAGAGTAAATTTTCTTAAGAAAGTGAATGGAAAAAATACCTGAAATAGAGAAGAAGTTTACAGTGAAGTGATGGCAAAGATCTGAGTGAAGAGATTGACAGATCTGAGAGAGAGTGAGTTGGTGTTGTCTGTGGTGGTGGTGGCTTGAGCTTCAGATTTTAGTTGCCGTTGAATTTTTGTGGGTTTTAAATTGCGAAGGAAATGAAGAAGAGGAATCCACGGATCTGAAATGACCATCAAACTCCTGCTTAAATAGCGTTGGTAGGGGTACAACCCTCCGACTGTCACTATGGATTGAAATATGGGCCTGTCTTTCAATTGATTTACAATAATGACATTCTTCATTCTCCAATTAATACAAATTACAGAATACAGATAAGATGTTTTCTATTCGTAATTGAGTGTAGAGACTTGACGTGGCATTTCATTTTCCTTTTATTAAATAAAATGGTAATTGCAAATTGAGGGGTAGTTTAATAAAGTAGAAAACGGAAATATCGGGCCCATAAAAGTGATGGAGGAAGATGGGCCCTGAGCATCAGGACAAAAGATAGACATAAAAGCTTTGTTGGCGGGTAATGGGTATGGCTCCGGTACTCTACTATTCATTCACTTACGCCTGTCCAATTATCACATTTTTTTTTAATATAATGTAATTTCATGCCTTCACGAATGCATAGCTTTGGGAGAATCTTACATTAACTATAAGATTCTTTTTTTAATTAAGGATAATCTTAAAAAGCGTTCCTTAGGTCGATATTAATTTTAAATTAAAATAAATTTATATAAAATTTGAATATTTAATAATTTTTATTATGCTTTTAATAGGATTTATCTTTTTGAATAAAATTTATATTATCTTCAAAAAAATTTACCTAATTTTTTAGAGTTTAATATATCTATGATATAAGTTAAAGACGTCCTTATTTCTTTCTTAAAAAAAAAAAGAAATGAAAAAGAAAAAGTTAGCCTAAAGAGAGAAGGGAAGGAGTATCAAAATTTCTTTTAGGAATTTTTTGATGTTTTATAAAAATATCGTAAAGTGGGATGGGGTGGGTTCTTTGCTTGCTTGGTTCAAAAAGTGAAAAGGTGTCAAAGAAAACGTATGCATTAAAGTTGAGTGACCAACTTTATTTTGCACGCCGAAGGGAAAAGAAAAGAAAAGGCAAGGAACTCCAACACAGTTGTTTCTCCTAACAAAATGTCAAATCTAAACCATCATCCCCGGTGTTATATGGAAATAGCCCTTGGAAAGCATCGTGTGTCGGCTCTGTGAGCAAGGATAGAAATTTGAGTCACATAGGTGCGAGTCCGATACAAATACGATTCACTATTAATAAATAAATTAGATTTATATTAAGAGTATTTGATATGTTAATCACTTTAATAATATGAATAATTATACATATTTTATTAATTTTTAACATATAAACTCATTTAATGATATAAATTATTTCTACGTATAGCATATATTAAGAAAGTGAAAATTTTATACCATAAAGAAAATTAATTTATATAATAATAAATTATAATAATTTTTTATATTAACAATTACTTATATTCTAAAAATAATATTAATTAATATAAATATATAGAATTTGATGTATTATGTATAAGTAAGTTAAACAATTAAGTAAATTATGTGAATTAAATATGACACGATTACAATATATGAAGGAGACATTTAATAACTGTATTATATATATATTTCATGTCTTAATACGAATAATTAAATAAGTTAACACATATAATATGAATGATCACCCCTATCTATATGTGAGGATACTTACGTGTGGTGCTCACAAGATCCACAAAATAAACCTTAATGCCATGGCTATGAATGGCTTTAATTGGTTATTATTAGGCAAGTTGATGGGTTTAATTAATTACAATTCTTTGCCTTTCGCCAAGACAGACTATTAGATGAACATGATACTTTGGAAAAAGAAGGAAAAAGAAGTGTTTTTAATTACGCATTTTTGTCAAACAATGCTTTGTATTGATTAAAGGGAGCAATTCTTTTATGGGAGGAAATATTTTAATATAATTTATTGATATAATTTTTTATTATCGATATTATAAAATTTAAAAATTAAAAATCTTTAATATTATCAATTCATAAATCATCTTAACTATTGAATTTTGTAAATTAATAATTAAAAAATCGTGTCTAATCTTACAATATAAAAATATCTTTTCATTTTTTTTATATAATGATGATGATAGAAAAGATGGCATGTATTTAAAAATTAAAAAAAGGGTTAGGATAGATATATTGGGTAAGACTAAAAAGGCTATAAAGAAAACATTTTTTACTTGCATATATACTAAAACAAACTTGGTCTTATTAATTTAACATCATTCTACAAATATAATAATGAGTTTTATTGCATCTACAGTTGGCTAAGTGGCTCCGAGCCTTTTTTTTTTTTTTAACGACCCCTTCCGATCCGACGGCCATTTTCCGCCCGATGGGTTTGACCACTCCATCTCGTTGGTGACTAAATTATGTCTAAGGATAAATGTTGACGGTATACTTTGCTTACCGTTTCAAATGAAACTTCGGACAAAATTTATCCCAGAATCCATATCTATATCATGTATTCAGAAAATTTGACGATGATATTATCCTTTGATAAGTATTTTCTCTGCTTTTTTTCACTTATTATACATGTTACTTCTATTTGCTTGAAAAGTAACAAATGTAATATCCTTATAGCTCCGTTTCCTCCAGTAATCCAAGCATCCAAAGGTGAAAGATGAAAATGTCGAAGTAAAAAACTACAAATGCCATACAATGGCTACCCCAAATATAGCAAAGTCCTACCTTACTATTTGTATTTAAAGATAAGGATAAGATGCGGGCCGTTTTTTCAGCGAAGTTATTGATGGAATTCATGATCCAATTAACAGTGTCTGCCAATCAAAACTTATTTTCCTGCTCCATCATGTCATGGTTTTTATCATTCATTAATGTCTCAACCATCAGCAACAAGCGAGCCTGAGACATCTTCTTCGCTTATAAAATCAGTAATCGATCCTTATCTTTTACCACAATGCATTGATTGAGCGACTTAATGGAATGGTGCATGTCCATGCACTAGGGTCATACGTGCCAAAGGGTGAGTCCATCTAGCAATTCATATTGTACATCCTTGAAAAGCTAGTACAAAGAGAGAAAATCGACTTCCAAATTTCATTTTTGATTATTATTATTATACCATTTGCAAATTTTAGTTTGACTATACACAAAAAGCAGAGAAAGAATTTTGAAATTTATATACAACCTTTCTCGTTTGTGCCCACAAAATCTTCTTATTTCTTCATTTATACATGGGCTACGAAAAAGATAGGAAAAGCATGATTAGAGCCTTTGGGCCTTGGAAAAAAATGGGAGTGATGTTATTGAAGCCCATAGAATCTCTCTGTAAACCCCATTCTTGATTTTTGGAGTTTTGTTATTTATCCCCCATTAAATTTATTAGCAAGCCCGATCTTATGGATAGAACTACAATAATAAAAATTATTGTTTTCTTTCTTTACTCTCCCTTGCCTTTTCAGTCTGGGCTATAATTCTCTTTCATTTTTTGACAAGAAACTTTTGCTGGAGATGTTAATGGTGAAAACGAGACTCTTGATTAGCATCTTATCATGATGCTTGTGGGACATCCTTTTTATCACATAGGAATTGCAGAGATTTCATTTGCTATGGAATAGGAGCGGACCCAAGATTTTGGTTTTAAGGGGTCCAAGATATAAAACTATATTATGAGTTTAAGTATAGGAAAATATATCGGTTACAAACATTGATTAAACATAAACTTTTGTACAAACTTTGAAAATAAAGTAACAAAAATATATATCAATTAATCTAAATCAACAAAATAAAAATTAATGAATATATTACTTGACTAACATATTTAAAAAAAAAGTTGAATAAAAACTAAAGTTTCAAATAGGAAACTCTTCTTGTCTAAAATGTACATAGTTTTTAAAAATCTGTTGTAACTTCTTAAATTTTGATGAAAAATTCATTCAAATTTTTGTATATTTTATACTGTGAGATAAGAAAATCATGATTAAAAAAAAGAAATAAAAATAAAAAGTGGATTTACCTTTTGTAACTAAAAATTTGAGGAATTTAAAAAAAAAGGTCTTAATATAAAAAAGTCAAGTTTTTGTTTAAAATTAAGATACTAAAAATAATAAAATAAAGAAAGAAATAAAACATACTTATAATATAACTTAAATATGATGTGGTAATTAATAATTTATTATTATTTACATGAATATGGTAGTTAAAATTTTTTTTTTATTGGAGGGGGCCATGTGTCACTTTAATATATATGGGACAAAAATTGAATTTTATCTCCATTAAGGACCTAGTGTTCGGGCTGAAAGGGACCGGGCCTCCTAAGGCCCAAACATAGGTTTCCTACTGCTTTTGAAGTTGAAGATGTTGAATTTGCATTTGTGTGTGTGCGTGTGGAGCCTTGGCGCCAATCCCTCTTCTTCTCTATGATACTGAAAAATGGTGTTTAAGAAGGAAGAAACCAATGCCTAAGAAAAAGGATAATAGGACTTGGTGATCCTATTGCCCAGGGGAGACAAGCATAATGACTACAATAATAATAATTAAAAAAAGGTGCTGCCTCTTAATAAAAAAAACCTTTTGACCAAATCATCCTAATAGAATAATTAAAAATTGTTTTTTGCACCAAATTTGTTTGAAGTTGATGAATAGTAAATATTTAAAGTTTTCTTGTTCCTATATGATGATGAGTGAAAAACCAATGAAAGGAAATGAAAATAAAAAGAAAAAAAATATATTATTGTCCTTATTACAATTTTATCCTTGTCATGGGGCTTACTACTAAATTAAGTAGGGCTTAAATAACAATACTTAGTTTTTTTAATTAAAGAGTAATTCTGTTCAGCTCTTATTTTTATCTTTAACTTTCTTTGATAGTTTTATTATAAAATAAAACTATTAAAAATAATTCTAAACTATACATATATAAAAATCCTAAATTATCTTAAATATTTTAATCCTAATTTGTTTCTCATTTGTTTCATACGAGAAATATAGGAATGAGTAGAGATTTAATTATTATTATTATTATTATTTTACTTTTGTGTGTTTCCACCGCAGCCTAGACAAACAAGAAGAAAACAGCAAATGAAAAATACAGTAGCATATAAGTTTTTTGCTTCTTCAGTTATTTTCAATGGAACCATAAAAAGAAAAGAGAGGAAAAAGCAACTAAGCACTTCTGGCAAACCTTTGTTTCACTACAAGAAAATAGACCTTTTACGACGGGCTGAAACCGCGGTAAAAGGTCTTTTACGGCGGTCTAATGACGGTTTTAGCCAGCCGTATAAAATAGCGCCGTAAAAAGCAATTGGATTTTTTACCGCAGTTTCTGCCCGTCGTGAAAGGTCGTGTAGCCCGCCGTAAATGATTGTGGCATAGTCCAATTTATTTACGGTGGTTATTCTGCCCGCCGTAAAAGGTTATATTTTCTGTTTATTTACAGCGGTTACGTGGCCCGCCGTAAAAAGTGCACAATGTTTTTTAACAAATTTTTTGGAGCTTTTTGTTGTTTTCAAGCAATTAAATGAATCTATAACCAAAACTTTTTAGAACCTGTTTTCATTTTTAAGCAATTCATTGCATCCATAAGAATATATTCGCATACAAATAACAAATAAATTGATATTGGTATAACACGTAAAAGTACAACATAAGAATGTATTTGCATACATTCACAAACATGAAAGAAAAAAAGTTCTACTAAGTTTGTTTCTAATAAGTTCACCATTATCAGTACAGAGGGTCACATTCTTCGTTGGGTTGCTTTTCTTTCCGTCTGCACCCACTGATTTTACGTTTGAGCCTTCATTAACAGCAAAATTAGCATTCTTATCATCAGCTCCTATCAACTGAAATTCATAAAACACAGTGACTTAGATCTATCATGGTGGCATCTATAGATTATCAACTACAGTGAAAATCTCTATGACAGGGTCAACTAAGAAATAAAATAAATAATTGAATAATACTAATCTCACAAATTAACTCAATGGAAATTTAAAACCTTTTCCAGCCAAAGTTTATCAACTGAGGATGGCATGCTCGTATATTGTGTTCGTGTCACTGTAACAAAGCTGTAAAAGATAAATGATAACCAATGTAAACATCAAAACCCTCTTCTTATCGTACTACATATGTTTATAAACATACATATATTAAAAAGTACAAATACACAGACAAAAATTATGCGCAAGTACATACAATTATATAGACATGGATAGACATTAATTTGAAGATATATTTCCTTTTCTTTCCAAAAGCTTGGTGACCACTCTACAAGCGATATATTGCAGCTAATCGTCGTACCTAAAAATGCCTAAAGTACATCAAGCATGGTCCATGGTGGAATAAACACACTATCAAACAAACAGAAGTGCTAGGCATAAAAAGAGAGAGAGAGAGAGAGAGAGAGAGAGAGAGAGAGAGAATGTAATAGTTGAAAAATGCAAAAGAGACGAACCATAACTCCATACCTGGGAACAATCACGGTGATGCATAGGTTGAAAAGAGAATATATCTACTCCATCCAAAAGAATCTGCTCCAAGGTCTACAGTTCACAAAACATAACGTTGCTAATTCTTTTGGAAATCAGACATCTTCATTAGGCTGCTTTTCAAAACCCATACATGTTGTTTTTAATTGGACGAGTTTCGTATATTGGTACAAACTCTTCCAAACCCTTGAGCAAATTTTTGGATGTCCATTCCACCGTTTTGCCAAGTTTCGATATGCCTTTTGACAAGGATAAGAATTAAACGACGTAGATGATAAGCAATCAAAAGTAAGATACACTGAATCCAAGTCTTCCAACTAACTCTCATAATTACTTCAAACAGATTATAACACCCATACAATTCAAAGCAAACAAATTCCACAATCTCAAGTTGAGGTCGTATGAAGAAAGGAAGTACTGATTAACATAATTAATTGACAAAATAACAAAAGAAACATCCCATAAGCTCATAAAAGTTTACTAGTGTGAGATCAAATAAATCGGACTTCAAAGATGATCTAATTACAAAATGGCAAAAAGTCCTGCAAAAGAACAGATCCAGGGAAGCATCCATATCTAGTTCGAAAACCCAATACACCATACAAAAAAAAGGCCAAATCTAAATGAATTAGATTATGCAGATATGAAAATCATCTCCACAACTAAATCTATGTTCAAAGAGCAAATCAAACTTAAAACAAATCCGCTAACACGGCTTCGAGATCCATATATACAATAATCTCTCTTAACCTCATCTTCCCACTTCACAAACTACAAACACTACAATCGGAAACATGAAGATTATTTAACATTAGACTCGATAAATTGTGGTCACATTCGTACATCCCGCTCATGCCAAAACTCCAAATCACAAAATGCCACCACTCAACATCTTGAGACCACATCTTCATCCCAATGACAAAATTTCATCAACTTACAATTTAGGAACAACTAACTTTCACATAAGTAGCTATTCACAAACTCCTAAACATCCAAAATGCAGCCAATCTCAGATAAAAGTTTCAACTTTACATGCTCTTAACACACAATAAATCAGTCTCTTCCCTGCCCATTTCAAATAATCCTAAAAAAATCCATTTTGAAACCAATTTATCAACAAATAATCATCAAAACCACAAACCCAGAATCAAATTCCAATCAGTGAACATAAAATTCAACCAACCCATATCTGAAAATCACATTAACGAGCAGAGGACAGAGACACTTACACCAGGGAACACCAAGATACCCGAAATTAGATTCCAATGCATCGGGTCAAAAAAGCCCTGGACCGACCGGCGAGAGTGGATCGTAAGGAGAGATGCAGACGAGGGTCTGCGAATAGTGGAAGGTCAAGAAGGCACCAAGCAGGAGGAAGAAGAGGGAGAGTATGAGGCAGGGCGACACGTGGGCGATGCATGAGAGGTATTTGGAGGCTAACAAGGACATGTGAAGTCGTTTGTTGGTCTTGGACTCTTCGTTGGCGGCAGTCTGGGTGGATGTGGCGAAGACGGGTTCGACGTCAGCTGCTGAATGGGGGCCGTAGCGTTAAGAGGAGAGGACGGGGTCGAGCATTGGGGCGGTGGTTGGTGACTTGGGAGAGCTTGGTTGCAGATTGAATGGAAGAGAGAGATGGAGACGACATTGGGAAATTAGGGATTTAGAGATAGAAGGGCTTGAGGAGACGAGATGGAGAGAGCTAGATAGAGATTGGGAAATTAGGGATTTAGAGACAGAGATAGAGAGATTGGGAAATTAAAGATGGAGAGGAGAGATCTAGGAATAGAACACGACAGGGACAGAGAAAATGAGGAAGAAAATGCGTTTTATGATTAGCTTTTACTGCGGTTTTTTAAAAGCCGCCGTAGATGTAATAGCTTTTTACTTCGGGCATGGTAGCCCACCGTAGATTTTTATCTTTTACCGCATTTTCAAATACCCGTCGTAAATGACTGTAGTGAAAGCTTACTTTTCTAGTAGTGTTTGGAATATTTAATTACTAAATCAAGCAACACTAAACAAAATTAAATGGAGAGTGAAGATTAATTATTATGTTTTTCTTTTTTTTTAAGCAAAATTTTCGATTGGAAATGAAAAGTTAAATTGGAAGGGAATGAGGATAATTTTGGAGTTTAAACGAGGTTTATTGAGAAAACAATATTAAATTAAAATTTTTGATAGGGTAAACTTAGAAATGGGTCTATAAAGTATAAAGTTGAAAAATGGGACTAAATATGAGGGATTAGCTAGAATACATGTCATGTATTGATACATCCCAATTTTTGGGGATAAAAATAATATATAATTAATTGGAGGTTTTACTTGAAATTAGATTATTTTACAATATAAAAAATTAAAACAAGGCAACCTGTTTAACCGGTTTTAAAAAATATATACTTTTTTATTTACTAAGATTATTAAAACTAATTGCTAAAATTATCACTCTATCACATTGGCAATATTTTATAAACTTTTCATTAAAATACTTTATTGTAAATCTGAATGCACATTGTAATTTTAATTTAAATCTTTTAATTTAAATCTTCATAAATATTCATAGTTATTAAAAAGAAATAGTTTAACATTTTCATACTTTCACTACAATGTAATTACATAGATACATATATTATTGTCTTTTACATTTAAAACTATATATTTTTTTATTGATTAACACAAAAAGTAATTGGTGGATTGTATTACCACTTAAAATAATTTTGTTCCTTGTAATATAAATTAGTAATTTATGTTAATTTAAACTTATTATAAATGTCAATTTAATATTTAACAACAAATATAAATAGCATACAAATTATAAATTAATTGTAATGATGACATTTAATTTAAGTAATGTTACACAATAATTAAAAATATTTTTTACCACTTTAATTGAAAAATTATGTTAATCTAAAAAAAATACAAATAGCTCATAATTTATATTCATTAAATATCCTTTATTCTGAAATACTTAGAGTTATAAATTATTTTACAATTCAACTAAAATGTAATATCATTATAGACATAATTACATTACTGTATAACACTTTAAAAAGTAAATTACCTATTTTTCATTGATAATTATATTCTAGATTAAGAGAAAAGAATTACACCATTTAGTTGAACTTTCACGGATAGCTAGTAGCCCACAGCTCGAAAATTAATACATATTACAACAATAATTTGCAAAAAAAAATATATTTTTAATAATTAAAAATGGTGCTAATAATTTTCTCATCAACAAAATATAGGACACCTAAATCTAGTGAAATTAAAATTTTAAACTTGTAATCGAATAAGACATTGACAAGAAATGATGAACCTGTTAACCATGATAAACTTGAAAAATCTAACTTTAACTTGTAACATAGAACATGAAAGTCGTAATAAAGTTAACCAAGATTGAAATAAGGAACATAAAAATCGCAAAGTGACACCTGAAACTAGTAAAATCAAACTTTTAACTTGTAATCATACGTATACTTGTAACATAGAACGATAAACTTGTAAAACTTAACGTTAAGTTGTAACATATAACATGAAAGTCGTAACAAAGTTAATCAAGATTGAAACAAGGAACATAAAAATTGCAACGTGACACATAAAACCAGTAAAATCAAACATTGAACTTGAAATCATATTTGGACTTGTAATACAAAATGATGAACTTGTAAACTCCAAAGTTAACTTGTAAAATCATATGTGAAAGTCATAATAAAGTTAACCAAGAATGAAACGCAAAGTGATACCTAAGACTAGTAAAATCAAACCTTCAACTTGTAATCATACGTGGACTTGTAACATAAAATGATGAACTTATAAAACCTAACGTTAAGTTGTGACATAGAACATGAAAGTCGTAACAAAGTTAACCCAGATTGAAACACGGAACATAAAAATAGTAAAATCAAACCTTCAACTTGAAATCATATGTGGACCTGTAATACGAAACGATGAACTTGTAAAACCCAAAGTTAACTTGTAAAATCAAACATGAAAGTTGCAATAAGGTTATCGAAGATGGTAACAATAAACATAAAACTTGCAACATGACACCTAAAACTAATAAAATAAAACCTTCCACTTGTAATCATATGTTCTTGTAACACATGACAATGAACTTGTAAAACCTAACGTTAAGTTGTAACATAGAACATGAAAGTCGTAACAAAGTTAACCACGATTGAAACAAGGAACATAAAAATTGCAACGTGACATGTAAAATTAGTAAAATCAAACATTCAACTTGCAATCATATATGGACTTGTAATACGAAACGATGTACTTATAAAACCCAAAGTTAACTTGTAAAATCAAACATGAAAGTAGCAACAATGATATCAAAGATGATAACAACGAACATAAAAGTCGCAACATGATACCTAAAACTAGTAAAATCAAACCTTCCACTTGTAATCATACGTGGACTTGTAACACAGAATGATGAACTTGTAAAACCTAACGTTAAGTTGTAACATAGAACATGAAAGTCGTAACAAAGTTAATCAAGATTAAAACAAGGAACAAAAAAATTGTAACATGACACATAAAATTAGTAAAATCAAACCTTCAACTTGCAATCATATGTGGATTTGTAATACGAAACGACGTACTTGTAAAACGCAAAGTTAACTTGTAAAATCAAACATGAAAGTCGCAACAATGATATCGAAGATGGTAATAATGAACATAAAAGTTGTAACATGACATCTAAAACTAGTAAAATCAAACCTTCAACTTGCAATTATACATGAACTTGTAACAAAGAACGATGAACTTGTAAAATCTCATGTTAACTTATAAAATAAAACATGAAATTCATAACAAGGTTAACCAATATTGAAATAAGTCACATAAAAATTGCAACATGATATCTAAAACTAGTAAAGTCATACCTTCAAATTGCAATCATATCAGGTCTTGTAACACAAAATGATCAACTTGTAAAACCTGACCATTAACTTGTAAAATTAAACATAAAACTCGTGACAAGTCAAAATAAAATACAATATAAAGCAGAAAACTATAACATGATATAATAATGTTGCTAAATCAATATATTCTCCGTATTTTGTGATAGAATTAAAAATAAATCATTAAATTAAAGTAACTTATAAAAAAATTATACTTTTTTTAAACTAATAGTTAATTATAAATTTTTTTAAAGAAGTTGTCTTCTCTTTTTTATAATTCAATTACATGTTGAGCAAGTTTATATGTTTAATATTTAATTATTTAATCAACTTTTATTAAAGTAATTAAAAAATAAAAAATTACAATTATTTTATAAAATAAAAGCATATAAATGTGTAACCTGCTATCACAGGTTAAACTTTAATCTATTTATTTATCATATAGTCCTTTAACATGATATATATTTATTTTTCTCCCAAAAAAAAGAATGTACTAATACAAGAGATGTATTGTAGCTAATCCCTAAATATGAATACTTTTATTAAATTCAAAATGTATTTGAAATTTAAATTACCAAATACTCCTATAACCAAACAAAGACTTAAGTTTGCGGATTGGTTACTGATATCCATCGAACGACTTTCTGCAAATCGTGTTTTGAATCCTTGGTGCAATAAAGGATGGTTTCGGGATGGTGACTGGGCAAGGAAAATTGAAATCTATTAGATTTTGTTATTCATTTTTATTTGAAATATTTAAGATTGATTAGAAGCATTCAAGTTTCTTTTAGCAAACTGGAACTAACAAAACGTAGATCAAAGCTAACAACTCCATGGGTTTTTGCCGTTGATGGCTGAGTATTTTCAGAAAGTTCTTCGTTCTAAACAACTTACTGTTTCCTAATAGTTGAGCCCATTTATATGTATTTAAATTAATTACATTGTTTTTTTGGTTTTGATGCGATGAAGGAAATTGGTAATGGCCGAGGGAGCAGACTGGCGTGTGGTAACTGGTAAGAATGGCAGGAGGTGGTTTGTTGTAAAAAATTGAAGAGTTGATTTTTATTGGATTGCATTATAAAGTTGATATTTTCCAATTAATTCTGTAATTAACTTTGTAACAGAGTTGGAACGTGTTTGTGCACTAAGAAGGTTACAACACTCTAAAATTATGTTCAGTTAAAGAGAAACAACTGGATAAAAGGGGATTTTTGACAATATTTAAATTATATTTATATAATTGTTTAATAAATTTTATATAAAGAGGGGTTTAAATGGAGAGTTGGTGAAGCTTGAATAACAAAACCAAAGATTAATAGATACAGGGCTGTGCATAGGTTGGAAGCGATGTATGGTTGGGTTGGGCTTCAACATAGGGCTTGGGGAAAGCTCCACTGGCAGAGATACTGGCTATTCTACATCTACGAGTACAACGACGCATATCGCAGAATAAAGAGCAAAACGCTGTGAAATGCTGTGGGGAACGGGGTATGCATATGGAGCGAGGGTCCTGTCCATTTCCACAGCCACATTACATGGATCGCGGTATCCACTGTACAAGTGGACGAGTGAATACAAAGCAGCTTTATTGCGTGCAACGCGATACGTCGTTTTTGCCCCATTACCGTAAAGTGAAAGGTTCCTTGTTCTACCAAGATTCTATGTTTGGTCTGTTACGTCTGTAGAAATATATAAATTAAAGTAATATTTAATAAAAAATTAAAGTCCAATATAAAGAGAGAACTAATTTTGAGCAAGTATGGAGTCGGTTAATCCAACACAAATGAGAGGAAGTATTAACATTAACCTTCTCCTATGAGTCTGCATCAATTCCCAATATATATCCTCTTCACTTCACCACCACTTTCCTCCCCATTCTCCCCGCCTAAGCTAAGAATATCTCTCCTCTCCTCTCCTCACTCAACATATAGTCCAATATGTTCCCCAAGCTTCAATATTTGAACCACGCAACGCATCCTCGTTTATTCAACACAAAAGTTGCGCAAGAGACCTAAAATCAAAACACCATTTAACAAAGGCTTCTTTTATTTTTTATTTTTTGGTTTCTCCCTTAATTGTTGAATCTTGATGATCAAATCAGATCATCTTAATTGGTTTTGACCATGAAGCAGGTCCACCCTGACCCTGCACCAACGAAGCTCCAGAGACTCCCCCACGTATTCGCCAAAGTCCTTCAACTCCCTTTTCACTCTGAAACCGACGTTTCTGTGGAAGAAACCTCAGAGTCTTTCCTTTTCACCGCTGCCTCCAATGATATAACCCCAAATGCCCGGGTCCATGCTATTGAGATATATCCTGGAGTGACAAAGGTCGTCATTAGAAGGAGGGACGGCGGCCATTTTTTGGAAGATGAGGTTGCCAATGATTTGTGGCGATTCCGGCTTCCAGCTTCCACGCAACCGGAGATGGCGAGTGCAAGGTGCTTTGGTGGGGAGTTGGTTGTTACCGTGCCAAAAAGGCTGAGTTTGGAGGGCAATTAATGAGGGATTGGCTGTGGTGATTGTAATGGGAGGCTAGCTATATATATATATATATTGTTGTTGTTGAATATTCTGTGTGGATTAGTTTTCAATGCCTTTTGATGATCATGATGATTCATAAGCATATTGAAATCAGAAGAGAAAAGAAGAAAGAAAATTGATGCTCACTTAATTAATCAATTATATTTCCTTGTTCTTGAGGGCCATTATTGTTTGTTTGCATGCATCGATACTCTTGTTAATTTTCTTTAAAATTAATATGATCATGTGAGAGTGAATTCGTTGAATATTGTTCTCGGAAGGACTCAGTATATTAACGACGAAATAGAGTACTTACACTAACTCGCTTATAGTTTTAATTACCGGTTGTCAGATATGTATTTGCTATCAATTAATAGTCCTCGTATGGCTATTTATTATCAGAATCAGACGTTAAATTTTAGGGACTTATTTTTCCCTTCGTTTCGGAAGCACCAAATAGGTATCGCAAGAGATTCAGAAGCATGCTTAAGTTACGAATCAACTTTCTTTCGTATATTGTTTCTTCTGAGGTGAGCTTGTTTAAAAATTGTATCGATAAATCTGGTGTGTTCTTCTTTGTGACGGGAACTAACGATGTGCTTCTGCTCAACGCGTGTTTTGTTGCATGCAATAGAGCTTAATGAAGCTAAATCTTCCTTTTTGATTAACAGATACAAGAATATTTTCCGAATTTTAATTCTTAGCCGAGGAAATTAAAGTAGTTAAATGGAATCGAAGCCCCACCACCGCTATCTAACCAAAGCCAAAATTAGATACGAAAGATCGATGTAGTTAAGATTAATTTGGATGCTATACATATGTACAAGCCAATCAAAATTTTTAATCCTCTCGCTTATCGATTTCTTGTAATTTAGAACAAACGAATCCTAAAAAATTCAATCTATAGCTCTTTTCCCTATAACATTGTATATGTAGTATATATTAAATTCATAATTTTTTCCCCTTTATAGATTATGCAATTGTTTTTCATTAATTATATATCCTTACGAAGACGGTGGGACGGAATGCTAATGGCTGTGGCTTTTGCTTTAAGACGTACTTCGTTTTCCTTTTTCGCTGATTAATTCCGATCAGTGTACATCGAATGTTGGGACAAAATTTTTTTAGGTTTTCCTTCCCTTTGTGCATGCCACGCCTTTGGCAATGACTTATCTTCGCTGTCAAGTGGACAAGTGACAAGCGATCAAGCGGACATCCAACTGACATTATTGAAAGGCAGAAAGGAAAGGAGCTCGACTTCACTTTGAAGAATCTTATCTCTCCTAATCGGTTTTATTATTTTTTTTCCGAGATAAATTCTCTGCACAAACCAAGGCAAAACTAGTGGTTGGTTTCATTGCATCTGAGACCGAGTCACATTCACATATAACATTTAATATTGTAATATCCCCTCTTATGATGCAGGTGGAGACAGTGGCTATAGGTCATCAATTAGGGGATACTATTGAATTTGTTCACGAGTATTAGTCATTCTTATTATTTCATTAAAGCGAATTTGAGGGATGAGCATTGACTCAAATAGTATCAGAGGAAATTTGAATATCAATATTAATTTATAATTGTGATTTGTATCAACAATATATATATGCTTTGTGTAAGTTTGTAACTTTTTTTTCTTTTTTTTTTTTTTAACTTGAATTTTTACAATCATCTATAATAATTAATCTATCACAATCTAATAGTTAGAAAAATAATATTATACCTAAAACTCATTTATAACTATTTTTTTTTTACAATTTGAGTTGACAAAATATTAGTGGATGATATAATTACCATGTCATGTGATTTAATTTCCTTCATTTATTTTTATTTTTAACTCACTTAATAATATTTTGTCAATTCAAGTTATAAAAAAATTTATTATAGACGAATTGTAAATGTAACGCTAGAAAGTTGTTAAATTAATGTTAAGGATAACTATTATTTCACCTTTTTTTTTTTTCCCACGATCATTAGATGGGAGTAGATCAAAGTTTAAAAGAAGTGTAAGAATCTGAGTTAGAAAAATTAAATTAGAATGACCTAATCCACTTCTTTTGTCTATTTTTTGTTCACATGTATATATATCATTATTATGTAGTATAGAGTATCATCATTCTTTAAATCAAGTCCATCGTAAAATAAGAATAAAATATATCATCAAATTAGATATTGTATTTGTAAGTTAAACACTAAGCATTTTGGCGAACAAGGAAGTACTTAATGAGGCAGCCTCTAGGTGTTCTCAAAATTTGCTCAAATAAACAAATCCCATGACACACCGACTCAATTTGTGGTAAAATCCTTACCACCATGAGTGTTTATGGGCTCATTCAGTCACACACATTAACGCTGTCAGCTGCCAAGCGGGTCTTACCAATCAAATGCAGATTATCTTGGTTATCGGAATTTATAGCGAGATAAGTGACCCTGGCAGCCGTGAAATGCCGGGCTGATTTATGTTGCATAGCCAGCTAGGGTGCCAAGGGGTTCTATCTATACAAACAATTATTGGCTCATTTCGTGAGGGTTATATTCGAAATTGCTTCGGTGATTCCACTCATTCGAATCAAAAGATCATAAAATTTAATTTTACCAAAAAAAAAAGAATTAACTAAGATTACATTATTTTTAAATTGAGAGATTATTATCAGAATATATACAGAGAGAAGGCTATATATTGATCCAACTATTAAGTGGGTGCCCTCATTTTCTCCAAGGTTTTCTAGTTCCAGCGAAGTATGAAGAGGTGGCAAGTTTTATACACTTCAAAGCATACGCATTATCATTATTCCACGAGGAGAAATACTTAGGTGGGACTGACTCACCACCTCATCTTACTGATGTGGTGAGCCCAACCAATAAAAATATGTCACATAATATATTAGTTCAGAAGTAATTAAGACATTAATTGTTTCATAAAATACAAAAGTTGATAAGTAATTAAAACACTATTTTATTTTTTTATTTTTTTCCTTTTATAATTGCCACTTTTATTTTAGAAATTAATGCCTCTTTTTGAATGAGATATAATAAGAATCAGAATTTCTTTAGTTAAATAATGGGTTGTAAATATCACCGCTCTTCTTAAAGTTCACTACAAAAATAAATCATACCAACTGATTGAACCAACATTTGTTAGTGTCAAGAAGTACTTGTCCAGGCCAAACCACTTTTGTCGATATATAGGAATTAGTCCTACATATTTCTCTTGCTTTGCATCATCATGTGATGTTAAAAGTTGGTGTCATACTACGATGTATAATGTACATTAGTTTCATATAAAAATTGTTCACATGTAAATAAAACTTATGAATAGTGTTAAAAAATTTTGTAACTACGCCTCTAAAAGTTGTGATATATAGGAGCATTTTTGGCTTGTTCAATAGTTTAATTTGCCTATAGCTGTTCGGTTTTATGGATGGACTTGCTCAAGATGGACTAGATGAATTCATGGTTTTTATGTTTGATGAAGGGAATATATATTTATCAGCAATTAATACCTTAATTATTGGACTTGGAAACAATGGTAATTAACATTATAAGTTTTTATTCTTGATAAGTTTTAAGTTGTTTGTGATAAGTTCATGATATCGGCAAAAGTGGTTCGGCCTGGACAAGTACTTCTTGACGCTAACAATTGTTGGTTCAATTAGTTGGTATGATTTATTTTTGTGGTGAACTTTAAGAAGAGCAGTGATATTTACAGCCCATTATTTAACTAAAGAAATTATGATTCTTATTATATCCCATTCACAAAGAGGCATTAATTTCTAAAATAAAAGTGACAATTATAAAAGGAAAAAAATAAAATATAAAATAGTGTTTTAATTACTTATCAACTTTTGTATTTTATGAAACAATTAATGTCTTAATTACTTGTCAACTAGTATATTATGTGACATACTTTTATTGGTTGGGTTCACCACATCAGCAAGATGAGGTAGTGAGCCAGTCTCACCTGAGTATTTCTCTTCCACGAGATATGTCAATGGAGCTCAAACACTGTCATACAGCCTGCCAAAAATCTCATCTCCATTCTAACACGTGGTCAAAATCTCACTAAACCTTAGTGTCCCCGACCTCGAACTTGTACTATATATAAACACATCCTTGATGCCCCGCCATGTCCACAACGAGCACAAGTCTCTTCTTGCTTTTACATCGATTGCAACCCTGTTAACAACATCTGTAACCTTTGTCCAACCAACAATGAGTCAGCAACAACCCCGAAGTCCCCAGGCCGCCCAATCACCCCATCAAGAACCCATCAAATACGGTGACGTCTTTGACGTATCGGGCCAGCTGGCATCCAAGCCCATAACACCCCGAGACAAAGCAACCATGCAGGCAGCAGAGAACATGGTCGTTGGAAAGACCCAAAAAGGCGGCCCGGCTGCTGTCATGCAATCAGCAGCGGCGGTGAATGAGAAAGTTGGTGTTGTGGGCCATAGGTCTGTAACTGCTGTCGCCAGAGATCAGGGTGTTACTGTCACTGAAACTGTCGTAGATGGTAACCGTGTTATGACTGAAATTGTTGGGGACCAGGTGATCCACCTTTCCATTTTTACATCCTCCCTTAAAGCAGAATCTTCGAATATACGAATAAATCTAAATAAAAATATACACACGCTTATATGCATATATTGTAGTATTCTACGATATATTTAAGTATAAAAGTGTTAGTTACACCCTTTTTTTTAAATTGTTATTTATGGAGCAAGTGGCTTAAATTGCGTGTTTGGGACAGGTTGTGGGCAATATGCGCAACCAGGTGTGCGAATTAGGGGGGCTGTTCTTGATCGTGATGCAATTACAATTGGTGAAGCTTTAGAGGCAACAGCTCTCTCCGTAGCGGATAAACCAGTTGTGAGTGGGTGAAGGCATTTTGCCTTTCACCCAAACCCACATCGGTGGGAAATTAATTTTAAGTGGGGAGGTTAGGCTATATATTAAAGCCTCCTCCTCCCCTTATACTTACACCAAGCTTATGTATTAAGCTTTTCACTTCTTCCTCCCACATAATCTCCTCCATTCTAATTGTGAGAGAGATTGTAATATTTTTCTTCATAGTGAAATATTTTCGGTCTTGTCCCGTGGAGGTTTCCCTCAAATTGGGGTTTTACCACGTTAAATATTTGTGCCTTTATTTTCTTTATTGCCTTTAGTTTATTTATTGTGGAAGGCTGAGCCGCCCAAGTTGTCTATTTTATTTATTGTGGAGGGTAGTGCCACCCAAATTGTTATTTCTAACATAACAATTTGTTTCTTGTCTTTTATTTGAGCTGCGGTAGGAGTGTTCAATCTCCTAACAGTGGTATCAGAGCAAGGTTGCGAAGGCAGAGCCAAGGGTTAGGACAGTGAGTGGTTACTTGTATGGTTATATACATGTCTAGGAAAGCTTTGTCAAAAAGACGATAAGAGTCCAAGGAGACTGGATTTTGAGTGGGACCGCTTGTGACCCCTCCAGTGTTTCCTGGAAGCTTTCCTGGTGTATATTAAATCGTACCGGCACTTACTACTATTCTTGGTTACTGTTTAGCAGTGGTGTACGTATACGGATACTGTTACTGTTCACGTATACGATACTATTTAAGGGTACTGTTCACATATACGGTACTGTTCACTACAAGACAAATGACAGCCAAATTCAAGATAGAGAAGTTCGATGGAAACAACTTTGGGCTATGGGAAATTAAAATAAAGGCTATCTTGAAAAAAGAAAATTGCCTTGAAGCAATTGATGGAAGACCTGAAAATATGCAAGATGAAAATAAATGGGAGAAGATAGATGGTGATGCGATGGCAAGTCTACATCTAGCAGTTGCAGATGAAGTGCTGTCAAGTATTCAAGAATTAAACTCTGCAAAGGAGATTTGGGATACTTTGACAAGTTTGTATGAAGCCAAATCTCTACACAACAAAATTTTCTTGAAAAGGAAGCTGTACACTCTTCGTATGTCAGAAACCACTCCGGTGACTGAACATATCAACACTTTGAAGACGTTATTCTCTCAACTCTCAACCATGGAGCATAACATAGAAGAGAAGGAACGTGCTGAGCTTCTACTTCAGAGTCTACCTGATTCATATGATAATCTCATCCTCAACTTGGCAAATGGTTCAATGAAGTCATCTCTAATCTTTAATGATGTTGCGGCTGCTGTCTTAGAAGAAGAAAGCAGACGTAAAAACAAGGAAGACAGAATAATGACTTCTCAACATGCAGAGGCTTTATCCGCCAACAGAGGGAGATCAAGGGAACGTGGTTCCAGTGGGAGTCACAATCAGAACAGGGGAAAGTCTAAAGGAAGGAAGTTTATTAAATGCTACCATTGTGGAAAGCAAGGGCACGTGAAAAACGAGTGTTGGCATCTTAAGAAGAATGGAGAGGGAAACAGCAAAGGAAAAGAATCTGAGTCGTCAGGATCTCAGGGTTGTGTAGCAAGTACTTCAGGGAATGGCGAAATCTTGTGCAGCGAGGCAACAACAGTTGTGGAAGGCAGAAAAAGGTTTGCTGATATATGGTTAATTGATTCAGCAGCAACATGGCATATGACTTCTAGAAGAGATTGGTTCTATCAATATAAACCTATCTCAGAAGGGTCTGTGTACATGGGTGATGATCATGCCTTAAAAATCGCTGGTATTGGAACCATCAAAGTAAAAATGTTTGATGGTACGATTCGCACTATCCAAGATGTACGACATGTGACTGGCTTGAAGAAAAATTTGCTATCGATGGGACAGTTGGATGACCTCGGATGTGAGTTCCATACGAAAAATGGGATCATGAAGGTTGTCAGAGGCGCACTTGTGGTGATGAAGGCAGAAAAGATTGCTGCTAACCTATACATGCTCCATGGAGAAACGGTTCAGGAGGCAGAAATAGCGGTTGCTAGTTCTGGAGAAGAATTGTCTATGATATGGCATCAAAGACTTGGCCATATGTCCGAAAAGGGTTTGAAGATTCTCTCTAATCGAAAACTACTTCCTGGAATCAAAACTGTAAGTTTACCATTCTGTGAGCATTGTGTTATTAGCAAGCAGAGTAGACTGAGTTTTAGCAGATCTATTGCTAGGAGTAAAAACATTCTAGACTTGATTCATTCTGATGTTTGGGAATCACCGGTTACGTCCCTAGGAGGAGCAAACTACTTTTTATTGTTTGTGGATGATTATTCTAGGAGATGTTGGGTATATGTCATCAAAAAAAAGTCAGATGTATTTCCTGTATTCAAAGCCTTCAAAACACAAGTGGAACTTGAATCCGGAAAAAGGATCAAGTGTTTGAGGATAGATAATGGGAGAGAATTTTGCAACAAGGAGTTTGACGCATTTTGCAGTCAAGAAGGTATAAAACAGCAGAAGACAGTTGCTTACACACCACAACAAAATGGAGTGGCAGAGCGGACAAATAGAACTCTCGCAGAAAGAATGAGAGCGTTACTGAGGACTGCGGGTTTACCCAATACATTTTGGGCAGAAGCAGCCACTACAGCCTGTTACTTGATAAATAGGTCTCCATCAACAGCAATTGAGATGAAGACACCTATGGAGATGTGGACTGGTAAGCCAACTGATTATTCCTCCCTTCATATTTTCGGATGTCCTGCTTATGTGATGTATCATGACCAAGAAAGAACGAAGCTGGATCCAAAATCCAGGAAATGTATCTTCTTGGGATATGCTGATGGAGTAAAGGGGTATCGCTTATGGGATCCTACTGCCCATAAGATTGTCATCAGCAGGGATATTGTCTTTATAGAAGACATGTTTAAATGTGAAGAAAGTGATAGCACAAAGAAAAATGTTGAGACTGTATCAATACAGGAAGAAACAGTTTCTTCTGAAGCAATACCAGAACACGATAATCAAGAACTAGTCGAGTCTGAAGCACCTGAAGTCCGTCGATCAACTCGAGAAAGAAGGGAACCTTCTTGGCACTCAGAATATGTGATGGCGAGCAATGTTGCATACTGTCTCCTAACAGAAGATGGGGAGCCTTCCACCTTTCAAGGAGGCTATAAAAAGTTCTGATGCATCTCTATGGATGACAGCAATGCATGAAGAGATGGAAGCTTTAGACAAAAACAAGACATGGGATCTTGTGCCATTACCACATGGAAGAAAAGCCATCGGAAACAAATGGGTCTACAAGATCAAACGTGATGGGAATGATCAAGTGGAGCGGTATCGTGCTAGACTGGTGGTCAAAGGATATGCTCAGAAAGAAGGAGTTGATTTCAATGAGATATTCTCTCCTGTGGTAAGACTTACAACAATTCGAGCAGTCTTGGCTATGTGTGCTACTTTTGACTTACACTTAGAGCAGTTAGATGTAAAAACTGCATTTCTTCATGGAGAACTTGAAGAAGAAATTTATATGCTCCAACCGGAAGGTTTTGTTAAAGAAGGAAAAGAGAACTTGGTTTGCAGGTTGACCAAATCTCTGTACGGCTTAAAACAGGCGCCAAGGTGTTGGTACAAGAGATTTGATTCATTCATCATCAGCCTTGGGTACAACAGACTCAGTTCAGATCATTGTACTTATTACAAGAGGTTTGAGGAAGACTTTATCATTTTGCTGTTGTACGTGGACGATATGTTGGTAACAGGCACTAACAAAGATCAGGTCCAAGAATTAAAGGCACAATTGGCTAGGGGATTTGAAATGAAGGATTTAGGACCGGCAAACAAGATTCTAGGGATGCAAATTCACCGAGACAGAAAAAACAGGAAGATTTGGCTATCTCAAAAGAACTACTTGAAGAAAATCTTGCGTCGCTTCAACATGCAAGATTGTAAGCCAATTTCTACCCCATTTCCTGTTAATCATAAATTATCCTTAAGTATGAGTCCTAGCAATGAAGCGGAGAGGATAGAAATGTCTCGAGTACTGTATGCATCAGCAGTAGGGAGCTTAATGTATGCTATGATTTGTACAAGACCAGACATTGCACAAGCAGTGGGAGCAGTCAGTAGATTCATGGCTAATCCGGGAAGAGAGCATTGGAATTCTGTTAAGAGGATCCTTAGATACATCAAAGGAACCTCTGATGCTGCACTATGCTATGGAGGATCAGAGTTCATTGTCAGGGGCTATGTTGATTCAGATTTTGCTGGAGATATTGACAAAAGGAAGTCCACTACAGGCTATGTGTTTACACTTGCAGGAGGTGCTGTGAGCTGGGTATCCAAACTTCAAACTGTTGTGGCTCTATCTACAACAGAAGCAGAGTATATGGCAGCTACACAAGCTTGCAAGGAAGCTGTTTGGATCAAAAGGTTATTGGAGGAACTCGGGCACAAACAAGAGAAGATTTCTTTATTTTGTGACAGTCAGAGTGCCTTGCATATTGCAAGGAATCCAGCCTTTCATTCAAGAACGAAGCACATAGGAGTTCAATATCATTATGTACGAGAAGTAGTGGAAGATGGAATAGTAGATATGCAGAAAATCCACACGAAGGACAACATAGCAGATGCATTAACCAAACCAATCAATGCTGACAAGTTCATCTGGTGTAGAACGTCTTGTGGCCTGTTAGAGACGTGAGCAGCATGTATAGAGACAAGACTGAAAGGAAAAATGCCTTCAAGTGGGAGAATGTGAGTGGGTGAAGGCATTTTGCCTTTCACCCAAACCCACATCGGTGGGAAATTAATTTTAAGTGGGGAGGTTAGGCTATATATTAAAGCCTCCTCCTCCCCTTATACTTGCACCAAGCTTATGTATTAAGCTTTTCACTTCTTCCTCCCACATAATCTCCTCCATTCTAATTGTGAGAGAGATTGTAATATTTTTCTTCATAGTGAAATATTTTCGGTCTTGTCCCGTGGAGGTTTCCCTCAAATTGAGGGTTTTACCACGTTAAATATTTGTGCCTTTATTTTCTTTATTACCTTTAGTTTATTTATTGTGGAAGGCTGAGCCGCTCAAGTTGTCTATTTTATTTATTGTGGAGGGCAGTACCACATAAATTGTTATTTCTAACATAACAATTTGTTTCTTGTCTTTTATTTGAGCTGCGGTAGGAGTGTTCAATCTCCTAACACCAGTGGATCAGAGCGATGCTGCCGCTATTTATGTGGCTGAGGTGAGAGCCCCCGGCGATAATGAGATAGAACCTGGTGGCATTGGTGCCACAGCGCAAGTCTGCTGCCTCTCACAACCAGCGAACAATGTTCTTTGGTGATAAGACAACCATGTCTGATGTTTTGGCGGTAATTTAATCCATTTTGTTTGTTTTAAACTATATTTTTTTGTTATATGATTCTCAAGTCAATTATTTTGTAATTAATTTTTTTTTTTTTGAGGGGGGCAGGACGCGACTATAAAGTTGACTGATGATGAACCAGTTACCCGTGAAGACGCTGAAGGCATAATTAGTGTAGAGATAAGAAATAAACCTGATATGAGGACCACGCCGGGTGGAGTAGCGTCGTCCATGGCCGCAGCAGCTAGGCTTAATCAAAGCAAATGAAATGAGCTATAAATAAATATAATTAACTTTTTATCTTCTAAGCTTGAGTACTTTTTTGTATCCCAATATGAGATCGTGAGTAGTTTCGTTTCTTCCACCAATGCTAGAATCTTCTCTTTGTAACAAAGCAAGAGTCTCTCTCAGCTTCTATTTCTGTGCTTTTGATAACATATTAGTAGAAAGAATCATCTGCTACTTCCGCAGCGGCTTCTCTTTGTTGATTATGTGCTTTTTGTGCTCAGGGGAAGCTCGGAATCAATGAAAATTTTTATTGGATTGTACAACGACCCAATTATGACACCCACCCAATGCGATAGCCTATGTACACCAGGTCGAACGGTCAATAAACTTTTTTCATGCGAAGCAGACGTTCCCCTAAACGGGCAACTGGGTTGGGCCGGCCCAAGAAATGGCTCATCTGTCGAGGAGGCTGTGTTCGTTTGGGCATGGTTGGTGCCCTTCAGAGGGCACTGTTGGACAAACGTACGTGTCCAGTTGCGTTGGTATGTTTGTATCGGCTGGGCATTCGTAAAGGGTCCGAGAGGAATAATATTATCGCAACTCATTTATAATCAAGCCTACTTATAACCTTCTTATAATTTAAAAATTTAAAAATTATAATTAAAAAATTTAAAAAAATTAATTTAAAATAAATTAAAATAAATAAAAGAAATTATATATCTAATAAAATATTATCAACTTAAATTTTTAAAGAATTATATATAAACGTAGTTTTTTCACTAAAAAACAAACACTTCAAATTTTTGAGTTAATTACGGGAAATTTTTTTTGAAATGTGAGTACTTGACTTGGTTAAGAGAATGGCTTTAGGGATGCAATTGTACCAACAGATAGGTAACATGAGGCACGGGCCTATTGACGGGGTTTGAATAAAAATTTCAGTTTCGTGATGATTTTGGGACAGACTCCGATATTAATATTTTCATAAGACTGTGTTTGGGATTTGGACTATCTAAGGATGGGTTTTGGACAAAAATCTTAGAATAGAATAGGAATTTCTTTTCCCATCAGTCTGGGTTTGGGATTAGATAAATCTTACATCCGTAGAAAGATGGGCTCTTGTTAGATTTTTTTTTTTTTTTTTTTTAATTACGATAACTATTTCGACTCGTGGAAATCTGTAAGGGGTTTGGAACAAGTCTTCAGTTTAATATTTTTGTAAGTCCGGTCTGAGATTAGGTAGTTAGATTCCTATTAGAAAAAGTCGAATATTTAAGTCGAATTTTTCTAAGTTTCGCATCATAAATTCAAGAATGGTTATTCAAATCTAAACGCAACATCCTAACTTCTCCAATTTGGAGAAGATAATGAGACGAGATAAATTTTTAACTGGAGAAGATAATGAGACAAGATCTTTAACTTCTCCTTAAAAAGTTCGGAGTAGTAGAAGACAAGACTAATGCGTATATATACCAAACGCAAAACTCTTTGATCACATTACAACGTATTAAACAAACATCTTCAGAAATACATAAGGCTAAAGCCACTGCGGGCCACCAACATTGAAGTTACCCTGTGGAGATGGCGATTGGTCATGGAAGGGGATGCGTGCAGCTGGATAGGGGCGCCTCAGGTTAAGAGTACCAAGCATAAATAGGCATTGCAAGAAGGGTATCTATCGGTGGTCATGACCGTGCAATATAAGACTACATGAAACATTAAAAGGCATTCTTGGGCTGTTGGCAGTGCGATTTCCAGAATCAACCCAGTGAAGTTCTCTGTATGTTTCGTTGATTTTTTTTAGCACCTTGAGCAGTTTGTCTGGATCTATTTTACCTGAAACATACGCCATCCGTCCTGCTTCTTGTGCATTTATGTTGCAAGTTACTCCAGCAATATACTCTTCAACAATTTGAGAAGGGATAAATTTAAGACATTAATAATAATGTTATGCTGTAACCTGTAAGTTGGTCTCAAGATATTTAAAGATCATGAATAAATAATGTTATTATAAAATTTATATTTATAAATTGATATATTATAATGTAGAGGAATAAAAAACACAAAGAGTTAATCCAATTAATATAAACGATTTATATTCATGTGCTAATAATTAAAAGAGTAATGTTCATTCAAATTACTTATGTTTTATACAAAATTTGTGAGGGTCAATGAATATTACTTTGAAAACGGTTTATAAGTTTTTAATTCCAAGTAAAATATTGATGAAAAAATGCTACATCTACAACCAAATTTTACAACTAACTCCTTACAACCTGAGTTGATAAAAATTCACTCGAGGGATAAAAAATAAAAATAAATAAAAGAAGTTATAATGCATGATATAATAATTATATTTATAATAGAATTTTGTTAACTCAGATTGTTGATAAAAAATGGATTGTAAGTGTAGTATTATTCTATATTTATTGGATACGTATCACAATTTACAGAGCTCCAATATTACACAGAATATTTCATAGCTGCAATTAATATTGAAGTGATCTGTTTTAAATTTTATTCCTTTTAAATGTGCTTGTTTTCGGACATGTAAACTAAGAATAAAGCATCTTAATTGGGCATCTTGATCTTCGTTAACTGATCAGAATTTTGTTTTGTTGCTACAATTGCTAATTTCTTTTCCATTCTTTTTACCCATTTTAATTTTCCAACATGTGATTAACTATCTATACGCAAATATTCTATATCTAATTATAAAAACTGAAAATCGACAAGATTTCAAAATAATCTATTGATTCGGGGGCGTTTCTTATTGAAAAGAATTTCGTTTGAAGTGACATAAAAATCAAAATCAGTCTACTAGCAATAGAGAACATTCATCCATGTTGTTGGATCAGAGTGCAAATAATAGTGATACAGATACTCCTGGAATAGTTTATGTTTGTGAAGTCAATAATCTTGCACACAGCTTGATTGGTGTTATATGATAGAGATAGGAAGACGGTGAGAAATTTCACTGACATGCACGATTTGGCTGGCTTATGGGCAGAGTCACTGGCAAAGACAATTGGTACAGCTCATCTGTAAGATCTGATACGCTGAAGATACTCTGAATTATATTGGGAGTGTGCCAATACAATCTTCTTGCGCTTCCTTCTCAGTTCCTAGCTAACACATGATAAGTGTGGGGAACTTATAACTGTTTCTCATTTTTTATGTTATCATGCACTCAGCTGCAAAGCCTTGGCCCGTGAACAGAGTACCACAAATGTGGACCAAACAACTAGTACGGTGCTAGACCATGCAGCGACTAGTATTTAACTGGCGCGAGTGTTTGTGAATCTGATCACGTGTATTTCTGAATGGGATAAGTGTGGATATGGGGAGCATAATCAATAATTTAATTACTGGAGCTCTGGAGCGCTGTATCGGTAGACCCACGACATCGGCATCTACTATAGTTAATGTACTAGCTTGCTTCAAGTCTCAACTGCCAAACAGTAAACCAAAAATTGCAACTTGTAGTTTACGTAGATGCAAAATTTTACTTTCCGTATATTACTGGTACATAAAAAACACAGATTCGACACGTTTATTAAACTTATCATTCACACATTGTAATCGTATTATATTTAATTTATATAATTTATTTAATTGTTTAATATAGTTTATACATAATATATTATATTCTATATATTTATATCAATTAAAATTATTTTTAGAATATAAACAATTATTAGTATAAAAAATTATTAAAATGATCATAATTTAACATTATGTAAATTAATTTATTTTATAATATAAAAATTTCAGTTTATAATAAATATATTGTAAGTAGGTAATAATTCATATTATTAAATGAGCTTACATGACACGAATTGATAAAATATATTTCAACTATTCGTTTTATTAAACAGATTCGTGTGTTGAACACTTTCAACACGAATCCGAACCATTTATTAATCATATATCGTATTTGCGTCGTGTTAGCATATCGTGTAAACAATTGTCGCCCTTATTGGTATGTCTTCACGCAGTCGTGATCATAACTTGTTTTACTATAAGGTCTCTCTCCGATGACTTGATCACGATGAAACGGTGCCCCACTTGGTTAATTTCTTTTCTGATGTATTCTTTAGTCTGTTTTATTTTCTTCATTGTCGTCTCGCTCTTCACAACTATAAAAATGTCCAAAGTTTTCTATTTCACTCAATAATGGGATGCATGACTGTCAAGAGCTAGAATGAAATTCTACAAGGGGAGTCAGTCTTATGTCAACTTGCATCTGTATCCAACATCTATTTTCCAACAGCTAACTGCATCTCTCATTGTTTTCATCACCGATCAAGACAAAAAATCGCTACTTTTGGATTTATTTTCAAGTGAAAAGTGTTTGAATTCCAAACTAATAGGACTACCGGCTGGAGTCAATAATATTTGTGGATCAGAAAGTAGAAGGTTGAAGTAACAAGTTTTAAAATTTTATTAGCGCATATGCATATGACATTTTTACTGCATGCACATGTGCCAAAAAAAAAAAAAAGAAGCATATATTCATTTGCTCGTAGAATCAAAAGTATAATATATTCATTCCCTCACCTATTGCACGTAATTTAGTCGTGTGTAGTTTCGAAAAACTTAATTAAAACTAAAAACTCTGACCGTGGCATCAAGTTAATTTATTTATGGGGCGGGGTGTCACCAATAGGAAATGTTGTTAAATATACAAGAAGATCGAACGCAAATGAACTCAGAGCAAAAGCATAAAACAATGCTGGTGTGCAGTCATGAAGCCAGCTCGATGTAAGCGTAAAAACAATCACTCAATTAATTTAATACCTTAGATCTACCCATTGTACAGTAATTATATATATACATATGGCGAAAGTGGCTATATTTAATACGAAAATTAATAGATAAAGATAAGGGTTTTAAAATTTTGGAAAGTAGAAACCAAGAATATTTTGAAGATGATGCCGTGAGCATGATTAACGAAAGTTCTTAATTACTGGCGACTTTGTGAAAACGATATATCAGTAGTAGCGGAGGTAAAAGATAAATCTCGGCTCAAAATCATGTAAAGATAATCTAACATGCAAGTAACAAGGACGGACTCGGAAGGAATAGTGTAGCTTTTTCAACCCATAATGTGGATTAAGAAGTCTCTTTAATTAATCATCGATTATTGCTTCGCAAGGCTATCCGTATATATCGGTTATTTCTACGACAAAGCCAAAGGCGCGCATTTGGTGAAGCAGCTATATAACTACTAAAAGGAAACCATGCCAATCTTTTGATGGACAATCACGCTTGAACCTCATGTAGGTGATGTCGATTTCTCATACCCAAATTGCATCGTCCTTCTCCACAAGATAAAATTAAAGCACTCTGCAGCAGCTTTCTCGCGTAAGAAAGCACTCCAAATCCTAGTAAGAATTTTGCTCTTCATCCAGCCACATGAACTCAGTAAAACTTTACATGCATAATGATCAATGATGCCATTACTTTTACAAGATAGTCGAAGCTGGAAATAAATATTCTTCATGTTGGGGCCTGTGATTTTGGTTCATCAAATAGGCTCTAATTGGAATTTTGGATATTGGTTAATTA
Organism: Boswellia sacra; assembly: GCA_013180625.2. Lineage (NCBI taxonomy): Eukaryota > Viridiplantae > Streptophyta > Magnoliopsida > Sapindales > Burseraceae > Boswellia > Boswellia sacra. Next base: position 58,735 of record SNVD02011982.1, read on the forward strand.
ACTAATTAAACTGTGTTTACAAAGTGGATCTCTGTAGTGATTATCTTCAAAAGAAAACGGCCGGGGGTTGGTGCGTACAGTTATCAGAATTGCTAGTCAGGCCTTTGGAGGTAACCAGAAGCAAAATATTAGTTGGATGGGTCGAGCGGGGTGAACCCCACCATGTGCATGCTCTGGCTGCTTCGAGGTTGGTTGGTCCCTCTCCTTATAGCCGTCTGACCATCGCCCTCCTTCAAATCTTAACGTAGTCCAAAAGCTTTTCCCCATACTGCATGAAATACAGTAAGCAAAAGTCATATTTGTACATCTTGATTTCCTAAATATTAGACGTAGATGAAGCAGCAGAAAGCCCCGAAAGATTGATTTGGTATGAAAAAAAAAAAAGTATTAGCTAAAAATGAGGACAGATGTACCTACCATATATTATATGTTTTTAGGTAAAGAGTGACAGAAAACTATAAGTTGTAAAGAGTGACCATGTATACCACATATGAATTTCTAGAATTTATTATATTGAATGTAAACATTCCTACTTCCAACTTGATCAGTTAATGGATCTGTAATTCAGTACTGTTACCATCATTTTCTTTTTCATAGACAACACAGTGTAGTCATTTTCTCTGGCAAATATTTAAGAACTTAAAAAGTACGATTTCTTTCTTTCTTTTAATTTAATTATGTATTTAAGTAACTTCGACCAGTATATATATTTAAATCTATATAAATGTAAATTAACATTTTGTTACTGTATGTAATTGAGACACAAAGATCAGAACTTTAAATATTGTATACATACTTGCATATATATATATATAAAAGAAATTAATTGATGGGGTGGGTGGGACAAATTAAGTCCAATCAATATCAATATGTATTCTTAAGGCCTTATTTAGTTAATTCGCTATATATTGCATGCATGGTTAACCCCTAGCCAAAACTACTCAATGCCATCTTAATTATGTGATCAATTTTTAACAACTCGCACATCTAGCTTATAAAACCTTAGAAGAACTTGATTTGGAAATCGGATTTTACGAAGAAATAATGCTTAATATATAATTAAAAATAGAAGACCGCACAGCCACAAAGCACAAACGTTACTAAACTCTGCAATTTTCACCGACCCTACTACCTCCTTCGCCGCATCTCGTTCCTCAATTGAATAATAATCTTTACTTTCTGCCTCGATATATATTATATAAAACGAGGGATTGTTATAATTTGTCCTCTGATATTAGGCTGACTGAAAGTGTCGTCCTCGTATTTTTAGAAATATAAATTTACCCCCTAAAGTTTCATTTCTCCGTTAACGTTTAAATGTGAAAGGGCAAATAAGTGATTTAATGTTACAAAGAATTTAAAATTGAAAAGAAATCTGTTTCTTTATTCATTGGGAACGTAAGTTTCAAAAAAGAGAGAAGTGGCTACAGATCTAAGAGAACCTTACTTAATTAGGGTTAAAATAACTTTGGTTTAACCTTACATGTATAAACAGCAAGTAACTAACGTAAATTACACTCACTGCAACCCAAAACCATATTACCACGAAACCCACCTAAGACCATTCATTGACCTCCAAGCTTCCTTTACGACACAAGCGTTACACGGCATATTCTGAACAATGGCGTCGTCTGATTCAGTGAGCATTATTATTGAGCATGCGAACGAGGAGGTCCTAAGGTTGGTTTCTTGTTCGGCTTTGTTCTTTTAGATTTTGTTTATGGTTTTGAACGTGTACAGAGCATATAGAAAAGTTTTGGTTGTTCATGACGATGCATGTGCACATAGCTGCGTTTTCTTTTGTCTGTAATGTTTAATCTTTGTAGAAAAGTCGTTTCTTTTGGACATGAGGTTAACTGAATAACTTAGGAACGGAAAGAAATGTGCTTTGTGAGAGAAAACCATTTCGTGGCCCTGTATTTGATGAACAAGTTAATCGAAGTAATGAAAAGAATGAACTTTGGAATGGGTGAGTGGTTAACGGAGGAAGGTTAAATGATGTCTGAATGAAAAAATAATGAATTCCATTCTGGAATAGTCTTGACACATTGATGGTAATTCATGGTGAATTGCTCAATTACTTTTGTTGGAATAAAAAGAAAGTTAATTGGATTAATACATGTTTTGATATATTAATCATCATTTACACTGAATATAATAATGCATGTGATAGACCCTAATGTTTCTTTGATATATTAATGCGTGTTTTCTACTGCAATGATAAACTTCCTTGTTTTGAAATCATGGTTGATATATGATAAAGTTGTACTAGAATGTTAAACCCACATGATTTGTACTTGGATGATAAAGTTCAATTTTTTGGAGTGGAATGTGAATGTTATGCATGCCATCAATCTGTACTCGAATTATAAACTTCCCTCTACTCGAATGAATGTTTGAAATTTAATGCCTCACATTTTACAGTTGTGATTCTAAAAAAAGTAATCCCTGTTTTTAAATCATGGTTGGCATATTATAATGATTTATGATATAATATTGCATGTGTTGAAATTTTGAATTTTGGCTAGTATATTTGTTAATATTCATGCAGTGGAATGACAGCAAAGTTTCATATCTTTGGTGAAGACCATCAGTTAAAAGTAGTTAATCCTTTCTTCTGAACAAGGGATAAATTTCTGCAAGAGGCCAAGTTAAAGGCATGTGGGTTGCCTCTTGAAGCGTATGAGAGATACATAATTACAGCGCTGGTGTCCTGGTCAGCAGACAAGTCCTCCATCAACAATAATATGGACATGGTGAGGATTTTTAACGAGAATGAAGACACTAGATTTGATTCAATTCGACTGAGTATTGAGCTTCTATCACCTAGTGTAAGTCACTCGCATGCAAGTCAACATGAAGTCAGCAAAACACCTCAACAACCTACCAGTGTTGATAAAGACGCGGCCATTGAGGATGCATGTTCTCTGATGTAGGAAAATGAGGTGGTGGCCAGTGAAAGGGAGGGATCTGGGCATGTTATTGATGAGGAATCTGACTCATCAACCTCAAACAGTGCATAGAGGCCACAAGAAAATCTTGAAGGAAGCAATGCAGCAAGATCTGACCAAAGTAATGAAGAAGACTCTATATCAGATTACCACTCCACTGATGATGAATTCATGGGCAGTGGATCAAGTGAAGAAAAAGGAACTGCTGCTTTACTAACCAGAGAGCTCAAGAGGAATAGGTTTAGAGCAAAGACTGATAAGGTTTTTGACTTCAAATTAGGAGACTTGTTTATTGATGTTGCCCATTTTAGGAAAGTTGTGAGAGATTATGGAGTGACCAAAGGTGTTAACATAAAGTTTGTGAATAATGATAGAGATAGAGTTGCAGTTAAGTGCATGGCTGAAGGATGGCCTTGGAGAATCCATGCATCATCCATGTCCAAGTCAATCACGACCTTCAAGGTGAAGACATACAATAACAGTCATGACTGCCAGAGCGTTTGGAAGAATCCTACTGCAACTTTTAAATGGATAGCAAGCAAGATAGTAGATATAGTGAGAGGAAATCCTAGGGTAAATATAAAGGAAATTGATCAATTTGCTAGGTCTAAATGGAGTCTTCATGTTGACAAGCAGACACTGTACAAAGCAAAGAAAATAGCCTTTGAATTAATAGGAGAAAATCATGACACATATCATCAGCTTCCCAAGTTTGCTGCCATTATTCACCAAAGGAACCTTGGCAGCTTGGTGGTTATGAAGATAGTAACCAGATCAGCAATGGATGAGACCAGATTTCATAGATTTTTTATGTCATTCCCTACACTGAGAGATGGGTTTCTTAATGGTTATAGGCCATTCATAGGTTTAGATGGGTGCCACTTAAAAGGACCCTATGGTGGGATGTTACTCAGTGCCATTGCATTAGATGCAAATGGTGGGATATTTCCTATAGCTGTTTGTGTTTGTGAGGTTGAAAAAGAAGATAGTTGGTGTTGGTTTATAGAAAAGTTGTATAGTTACATAGGTGTGGTTGATGGGAGGCCTATC
>SNVD02011984.1:0-62411 GCA_013180625.2 Boswellia sacra
AAAATCAGTATGCTAGTTCATAGTTATGAGCTTTTTAAGATGAAATCGAATGAATCAATTTCTGAATGTTTACTAGATTTACGGATATTATTAATAGTTTGAAATCTCTTGGTAAATCTTATTCTAATGTTGAAATGGTGAGAAAGATTCTTATGTGTCTACCAAAATCTTGGGAGCCAAAGGTGACGGCAATTCAAGAAGCAAAGGACCTCACCAAACTACCATTAGAAGAACTTATGGTTCTCTCATACTCTGAATCACCAAATTGAAGGAGAATGAAGAAGAAGATTAACGAATGGCAAACGAGATGTCTTCATGCATATAAGTAAGATGAGGTAAGTAGTTTCTAAACGATGATGCCGAAACTTTCAGATGACTTAAATTACTTGAAATAAAGGCATTCAAATTTAAACCATTTGCATAAGTTGATAGCAAAAATTCCAACATTAATAGCTTTCAAAAAGAAGTCAAAAATCATGTTATCTCAATTAGAAGAGGTGGTAGAAATAAATGAAGCTTTAGAAAATGGAAATGAAATTTTAAAGCAAAAAGATTTTGAAAGTTTGGAAAGTCAAATACATTTATTAAAAACTGAAAATGACATTTTAAAACAACAGGATTTTGATAAATTGGAGAAACAAAATGCTATTTTGAAAAAGGAAAATAATGACTTAAGAAATATTGTTGATAGTTTTACAAAAAGCACAAAAAATTTGAATTCTATGTTACAAACCAAAGGTGTGTTTTTGATAAAAGAGGTTTAGGATATAAAACTCATAAAAATCAAAAGTATTTTAAAAATTATTTTGCACATGCATCTTCTAGGAATAATCTAATCATTCATGTACTTATTGTGGAAGAAAAGGACACAAAGTGCATTCTTGCTATATTAAGAGATATCCTAATTTGAAACAAATATGGGTTCCAAAAAGTACCATAACTAACCCCCAAGGACCCAAGAACTTTTGGGTACCACAAAGTTACTCCTTGAATGTTGATTGTAGAGACAAAGTGGCAAACACAAGTGGTACTTAGATAGTGGATGCTCAAGGCATATGACCGGAGAGGCCTCCAAGTTCTCAAGATTAATCATGAAGAAAGGAGGATATGTGACCTTCGGTGATAATGCCAAAGGAAGGGTAATTGAACATGGTGATATTGGTAACCTTTCTTCACCTATTATTGAAGATGTTTTGCTTGTTAATGGTTTGAAATATGATTTGATTAGCATTAGTCAATTGTGTGATAAGGGATATTTTGTTATTTTTGAGCCTAATAGATGTCTCATTAAGGATGTTAGTACCAATAAGACATTATTTGTTGGTAATAGATGTCGTGATATTTATACAATTGATATTGATGTTAATGATCATGTAGAAAAGTATTTTATTGTTAATCATGATGCTTAGTTATAGCATAGAAGATTAGGTCATGCTAGTATGGACACAATTTCAAAAATTTTAAAAAATGATTTAGTTTATGGTCTTCCGAGAATAAAATTTGAACAGGATAAGATTTGTGATGCTTGTCATTTGTAAAACCAGTTAGAACTTCTTTTAACAAAGAACAACTTTATTTCATGACAAATAAACCTCTACACTTCCTTCATTTGATTTATTTTGGTACCATCAGACTCACAGCCTTGTCTGAACAAGTATTACTGTTTTTGTAATTGTGGATGTTATTCAAGATTCACTTGGGTATATCTTGAACTAAACAGTAGGTCATACCAGCTTTTTAAAAAATTTGCAAAAGAGTCCAAATCAAAAGGGTATTCATCATTGTGTCCTTAGGATGTCATGGTGGTGAAGTAGACAATGTTGATTTTGAAAAGAGTGGTTGGATGAAAATGGTTTTGAGCTATAATTTTCCTCCACTAAACTTCCACAATACAATGGGGTGGTATATGAGAGAAAAATAGACATATCCAAGAAATGGCTAGGACCATGGTATACTTGAAAATAATTTTGCCTATAAATATTTTTTGGGCCGAAGCCGTTAATACCGCATACTTTGTAATTAATAGAGTCCATATTAGAGCTTTAGTAAAGAAAACTTCTTATAAACTTTGGAAAGGAAGAAAACCTAACATTAGTTTTTTTAAAGTTTTTGGATGTATATATTTTATTTTAAACACCAAGGGTAACCTTGGAAAATTTGATGCAAAAGCCGATGTTGAAATTTTTGTTGACTACTCCAACCATAGTAAAGCATATAGAGTTTTTAACAAAAAGACTCTTACTATTAAAAAATCTATGCATATTAAATTTGATGAAACTAATGTTATTTCTTCAAAGAATTTAGATGATGATATTGTTGAGGTAGAAAGGCAAATCAAAGAATCAAGGCTTGATAAAAAGAGCCAAGATGAATTACAACTTCAACAAGAAAAGCTTGAGGAAGTAAATGATTCTTCCCAAGAATTACCACAGGAATGGAGGTATGCAAAAGCTCACCCTAAAGATCTCATTATTGGTGAACCATCACAAGGTATGAAAACTATATCTTTTTTTAAGAACTTTTGTAATCATTTTGCTTTTGTCTCTCAATTTGAACCAAAATCTTTTAAAGAAGCCGAAAATGACGAAAGTTGGATTTTAGCTATGCAAGAAGAATTGAATCAATTTGAGAGAAATCAAGTTTGGAAATTAGTCCCTAGACCTAAAAATCATTCTATTATAGGCACTAAATGGATTTTTAGAAATAAAGTAGATGAAAATGGCACCATTATTAGAAACAAAACTAGACTTGTTGCTCAAGGATACAATCAAGAAGAAGGTATTGATTATGAGGAAACTTTTGCACCGGTTGCAAGATTAGAATCCATTAGAATGTTGTGTGCATTTGCATGTTATAAAAATTTTACATTATACCAAATGGATGTCAAAAGTGCATTTTAAATGGTTACATTATGGAGGAAGTATATGTAGAGCAACCTCTTGGTTTTCAAAATCATGATTTTCCAAACCATGTTTTCAAACTCAAAAAGGCACTTTATGGCTTGAAACAAGCACCAAGAGCATGGTATGATAGATTGAGAAAATTTCTCATTGATAATGGTTTCGAAATGAAAAAAGTTGATACTACTCTTTTTGTTAAACCAAAAAATGATGATTTATTAATTGTTCAAATCTATGTTGATGATATTATATTTGGTGCTACTAATGTCTCTATGTGTGAGGAATTTTCCAAGTGCATGCAACAAGAATTTGAAATGAGCTTAATGGGAGAATTAAATCTCTTCCTTGGACTTCAAATCAAGCAATCAATAGATGGGATCTTCATTAATCAAGCTAAATACACAAGAGATCTTCTCAAGAAGTTTGGCATGGATAATTCAAGGACATATAACACACCTATGGGTACATTAACAAAGCTTGACAAAGATGAGAAAGGAAAAGATGTTGAGGTAACAAAATATCGAGGTATGATTGGCTCTCTTTTGTATTTAACTGCTAGTAGACCTGATATTATGTTTAGTGTGTGTATGTGTGCTAGATTTCAATCTTGTCCAAAGGAATCTCACCTTAAAGCTGTCAAAAGGATATTTAGATATCTTCTTGGAACCATAAATCTAGGTCTTTGGTATCCTAAGTGTGATAATTTTGATCTAATTAGTTATTCGGATGCGGACTTTGCTGGAAGTCTTCTTGATAGAAAGAGCACTAGTGGCTCTTGCCATTTTCTAGGACATGCATTAGTCTCATGGTTTAGTAGAAAATAAAATTCTGTTGCCTTATCAACCGCGGAAGCCGAGTATATTGCAGTAGGAAGTTGTTGTGCACAATCTCTTTGGATGAAACAAATTTTAAAAGATTATGGTGTGGTATTTGATCACATTCCCATCAAATGTGATAATACAAGTGCCATTAACATTTCAAAAAATCCATACAACACTCTAGGACTAAGCATATAGAGATTAGACATCATTTTATTAGAGATCATGTGCAAAAAGGTAATATTTCTTTAGAATTTGTTCCCACCGAAAAACAATTAGCTGATATATTTACTAAACCCCTTAGTCAAGAGAGATTTTGCATAATTAGAAGAGAATTAGGCATGTTGGATATATCTTAATTTTTCTTTTATTTGATAATCTTTGAATGGTAACATATGTTAAGGGGGAGAATATATTTAGGGGGAGTAATTAATTTGATTACATCTTTTTGATGATAACAAAAGGGGGAGAAATGGTATGGTTGGATTGCTTGTATTTATAACAATTGCTCTTTGCTTTTTTTGTTTATTCTTGATTTTCATTTTCATTCTTGATTTTAGATATTATTTGAAAGCAATCAATGGTTTGTCATCATCAAAAAGGAGGAGATTGTTAGCCCTAAGGCTACATGATAATTTTGATGATAACAATACACATTGATTAATTGAGATTTACTAACATGTTTATTTATGTGCAAGAGTAAGATCATTGAAATAATTTTAAAATCAAGAAGAGGCTTATTAAAATGAAGTGTTGAAGCTAAGGAGAAGACTACATGTTAAAGGCACCAAAGTTTAAGAACAAGGTTTGATTCAAGGAATGTGACACATGAGCAATGTTTAATCAATTGGTCATATATTTCTCTACAAATGTTCAAATAATGTGATTCTTAAGCCTTTGGAAAGCTTACTCAATTTATAACATTTCATATGTTTTAATGAAATTCAAATTTCAAGTGCAAGGTTGTCCAAATCATCATGCAAGTTGAAAGACAAATGGAAGCAGCTGACATGAGCACCGAATACTCTTTGGACATATCTTGAGCTAGAAAAATCAAAATGACTTGATTCTTGCGGCATTAGAAAGATGACTTAATGGGAACATTTCATATGGTTTTGAAGAAATTCAAATTTCAAATGGAAGGCCGACATAATTGACATGCAATTCGGTGGACTGACACAGAGAAGAAAAATCAACTCACATAAGCACCGAATGGTGTTTTGGCCATATCTTAAGATAGAGATATCCAATTGCTTTGATTCTTAATGTTTTGGAAAGCTTATTCAAATATGAAGATCTTTTATGTTTTGAAGAAATTCAAATTTCAAATGGAAGGCTGACAGAATTATCATTCAAGTCAGTGGACAGACACATGGAAGAAAAATCAAGTCACTTGAGTACCGAATGGTGTTTTGGCCATATATTGAGCTACAGATATCCAAATGACTTGGTTCTTGATGCGTTGGAAAGCTTATTCAAATGTGCAGATCTTTTATGTTTTACAGATTTTCAAATTTCAAACGGAACATTGACAAAAATGGCAGACAAGATTACGGTTTTTATGGTGGGCAGAAAATTTGGAGATGGTGTCTTCACTTGATTAAGTTCATCTCATTTGCCTATAAAAGGAGCCATTCTCCCATGCATTCAAGCAGTGCAAGAGAAGCATTTTATCAAGCAAAAAAAAACAAGAGAAATATCAAGTCTAGAGAGCTTTTATATTCTTTATCTACTCTTTGAAGAGAGTTGTACTTTTGTTGTAAAAATTTACTTTGTTCTTGTATTGTGGTGAGAGTGAGATCTTCTTGTAAAGGATAAAAGTTATCCTTGAGAGAACTCTTTCCTTGGTGAGTTTGTTCATCAAGAAGAACTCTTGGTGTGGTGTTATCAAGAGTTGAAGGAAGTTGCCTTGGTGAGGTTGTTCATCAAGAAGAACTCTTGGTGTGGTGTTATCAAGAGTTGAAGGAAGTTGCCTTGGTGAGGTTGTTCATCAAGAAGAACTCTTGGTGTGGTGTTATCAAGGGTTGAAGGAAAAAGTCTTGGTGAGGTTGTTCATCAAGCAAGTTGTAAAGATTTCTACAACTTAGTGGAAAGCCTAGCTTGTGGAGCTAGGAGCCCGTGGACGTAGGCAAGGTTTGCCGAACCACGTAAATTGAGTTTGCACTCTCTCTATCCCTATCCTCTTTACATTTACTTGCACTTGTGATTGTTCTTTATTGCCATTCTCTTGATTGCATTCTATTTTCATCTTCTTCACCTTTGTTCTTAAAGAAAGATTTAAATAATTTTGATATTTCAAGAAAAGTTTTCTAAATCCATTTTTATAAATAAAAACCCAATTCACCCCCCCTCTTGGGTTGCCATACCTGGGTCAACAGAAAGATCCCTTCAGCCCTCAATCTTTCAAAGATTTCGGAAAGTGGCCTTCCCAAATGACCAAATCTCCTTTGTGGAGCAACTGTTTTCACTTCTACATGCTTCGTGATAGGCCTACTAGGTTGGTGGTACTACCCTTAATTTCTTCCAGGGTAGGCACAAGTGCTTCTCTTCTGTCTAGACTCCAATTTTTCTATTTGCATGCCCAAGTCATACATCTTTAAATATTTCACTAGGGAAACCCGCTAGTTTGTCATTGATATAAGCATGGGCTCCATTGACCACCATCATGACCTGGTCCTTCTCCACAGGCCTGGTGGTCATTTTGGCTACCGCAGCCCTCCAATGAACTAGGTACTTTGCAAAAGTCTCGTTGGGCTTTTGTCTTGTCGTCTCCAAATCCCGCAACATTACCCCCAGTTGGGTATTATGGCGGTACTATTCCATGAATTATTGGGAAAGTTCCTCCTAATCTTCTCTAACTCTTTTTAGGAGGTCATGACACCATGCTGCTGCATTATCTTCTAAGGATATCATGAAGTATTTTAGTATATGCTCCTTCGTCAAAGAAGTAGTGGCCACGATGGCTGCATACTACCTTAAATGTGTTTTGGGATTCCCCTCTCCATTGAACTTAGGCAAGTTTGGTAAACGAAACTTTGGAGGCAACTCTTGGTCTCTCATAAGCAAGATGTTGTCCAGGTCTTCGACCCCTTTCAGCCTTTTTCTCTTTAAAAGGGATTGGACCTTTTCCATGTGCTAGGCCAATTACTTGACCGATTTAGGTTATTCATTATTGATCAGGCTCTTCACCCTGCTTCTGCCTTGGCTACTTTCACCATCACCATCACTATTACCCTAGGGTGGCAACTGATTCATGTGGTTGGGCCCATTCTGTAAAGCTTTAATGAGTTGGGCCACTTGCTGTTGAAACACGGTGATGTTAGCCCTTACTTAAGCCATTTCAGCATTGTTTTTATTTGATGCAACCATCTCCTCAATTGATTCTTCTTGTCTTATTAAACAACCACCTCATCTAACCTAAGCTATGATGGCTATGAAACAAAGGTGTTAATGCCATGCATGCATGCATGTATGCATGATATGATGCATGCTCATACAAGGGCATAGACACACTTTTAGCCTTCCAACCTTATTCCTCCCACACACGTGAGGTCGAGTCTCTTCTCCTAGCATTTAGGCTTCATTCCCAATACATCATCATGGCATGTGGGAATGCAAGATTCTCTCTTCTAATTCTGACATTCATAGTGATGTTGGATTCTTCATGATTATCATAACATTTTTTTCAAAATGTCATGATAACCCTAACTCATGGCACATGTTCTTTATGTTCTTATAGATGACTTGACATGTGGCATTTATTCATGGTTTCATAAGGTTCAAGTTGACATTATTCTAATCATGGGGAATTTCACATCCATAGACATTCATTTCAACATGGGTTTTGGATATTCATCCTATTGATAATTTCTAAAGTCATCTATATAGGCTTGAGTCTCAAGGGTCCAATGGTCTGGGCTCCTTCGCGTGAGAGATGCCCCATTGGCCTGGTCTCTTTTTATGCCAATTCAATGGTACGTGCTCAAAGGTGGTGACACCAACAAGAGTCATCTAGGGTCAAATTGAGCCAAAGACTTCTCATGCCAATGCCACACGGCTAGTTTTAGGCAATTCGTGCTCATTATGTGCAAACATATAGTGATGCAAGGACTTCTTATATCAACACAAGTTATTAAGATTTGGTATTCCCATCGAAATCAACTGCTTTTATCCCAAGTGGAGTTGCCACTGTAAACGGGCTTTCATCTCGTGAGAGGGTCTGCTTTTGAAACTTAAGGGAACACAAACGAGCCATGGGCTCATCTGAAAAAAGGAGTCACCACCCAATTATTCAATTAGGAATGAATGGGGTTAATCTGATCCCTCACTTGGGGCCCTAAACTACCCTCATCCCTTCAGCGATGGGTTCGAGAAGTTAGGCATGAGTCTTTCAACATGCTCGGATGTAAATCAAGCCTCCCTTGGGAAATGCCAAATAAGAATATCTCGTGTTGTTACTTAGTCTGCTTAACGTTGTTGATTTTATGCACAAATTATTCATTTTATCTTCTTTAGGCATGTGAGGTAATTATTCAATCAATGGCAGTTGTATATTCATACAAAGAAAGACGAGGAGAATAGAGTTACAATTTTTTTCAAACATGGGGGAAGGGGAGAGGATTGCGCATTTGTAATAAGATAGTAAAATATTCCATACATTCATATATTTAAACATTCATTCTAAGTAATGGTCCCTCACTATCAATGTGAGTCCACCATCACTTCATGGCATCATACAATTACACTTCATAATATACAAACATTCCTACATTCATAAATTATAAATCAAACAAAGCCATAACCTAGTGTCATGACATTCTAGCCTAGATTTGATAAATTCTATCATGGCATTCTACCTATTGCTATTCTAGCATAAATTCATGTCAGTTTATTAAGAATCATGCCATTTCTAGCCTAATCATGGTAATCATGGCATATTCTAGCCTAGTTCAAGTAATCAAGATCAACCATAGTATTCAAGGGAAAAATGATAATTCTTACTTATTCTATGTTTTTTCCTAGCATTCATCAAAGCAAATATAAGTCTTTCTATCATAATTCTAATCATGTGCTCGTCAGCATGATTCTAGACATGTTCTCTTAGTCATGATTCTAAGCATTCACAAAGAAAGTAAATTCCTATGCATGATTCTAAGAAAGGAAAGTTCGCAGACTTACCTTAACACACTTATTCATCTTGCCAACAAATAAGGTTAGAACAATTCATAATAACCCAAAACATGCTTCTAAGTATAAAATAAAATCCTAAACATGCTTCTTCTAGGCAAGTAAAATAAAGAGAATGGGTGGGAGGAGAGAATTCTGCTCTCGAGACGTACCCTTTTCGGGTTTTGAGCATTAGAACACCTAAAAAATTATATTGAAAAAGACTTCTCAAATTCTTAAGTGTGTCTTCAAGAAAGAGAAAGAGATAACTGTATTTGACAATCAATTTGAATTGCAAAGTGGAGGGAGTAGGGTTTATATAAGAGAGGAGTGCAAACAAAAAAGAAAAATTTCTAAGCAAATTTTCGAAAATAAACCAACAAGGGTCGACAGCCATCTTCAAACAATCAGGCAACCATCTGATGGACACCTGGACATTGGCCAATAGCTAGGTAGTTGTTAGAGGGCCGGACGACTGTCTTGGATATCGAACGACTGTTTGATGGCTGGTCGGCCTATTTCCTTTCAGCCCCTTCCTTTTTTATCATCCTTCGATGTAGTCCCTTCAAACCTTTGCTTATTTGATCATACATAACTTTTGGAATTCAACTCCGATTTGTGATCCATAAATTTCTATGAAACCTAGACACCTGTAGCTTCGCAACGACATATGAGTCACCATTAGATTCCTTTTGAATATTTTTTGTGATTTTTCAAAGTCATGTGTCAATTTTCCAACTCTTCACTAACTTCCTTTCACTCTTCTGTTCTTGACTCTCAAGGGCATTTTGATCATTTTCTTTGTTGGGCATTCATCTTCACTTCATTATCGAGACTAAAAAATCTAGTGTTTACAAATATGATCCTGTTGCTTATAAAGAAGTAGTGATTGATACTGATGCTAGCTCTTAGAAAAATCTATGGAATCATAAATAGAAGCCTTGTATTCTAATTCCGTTTGGGAACTTGTAGATGCACTTGATGTGATAAAACCCATAGGTTGCAAGTGGGTCCATAATAGAAATAGAGGATTTGATGGGAAGATAGAGACCTTCAAAGCAAGGCTAGTGGCTATGGGTTATACCCAAAAAGAACAAATCAACTATGATGAGACATTCTCGCCAATGGCTATGCCTAAATCAATTTGAATTCTCTTATCCATTGCCACTCATTATGAATATGAGATATGGCAATTGGACATCAAGATAGCCTTCTTGAATAGAAATCTTGACAAATGCATTTAGATGCTACAACCAAGGGATTCATAAAGAAAGGCCAAAAGCAAAAGGTTTGCAAATTGAAAAGACCAATATATGGTCTTAAGTAGGCATCAAAGTTTTGGAATATAAGGTTTGATCAAATGATCAAAACCTATGGTTTTATTCAAAATGTAGACAAACCATACACGTATAAAAGAATACGAAACAAAAGGTTGTTTTTTGATTCTATATGTTGATGATATTCTACTCATTGGGAATAATGTAGAGGTACTATCATCAATAAAAGTTTGGCCGGGTGAGCAATTCCAAATGAAGGATTTGGAATAGGTTAGTTATGTTCTTGGGGTTAAACTTAGCAGGTATTGGAAGAATATGAAACTAGCATTGTCTCAAGCTTCCTACATAGAGAATATACTGGCAAAGTTTGTAATGCAAAACTCCAAGAAAGATAATTACCTTTCAGGCATGGAAGTAAGCTTTCTCAAAAACAACTCCTAAGACTCCTCAAGCGGAAGAAGAAACGAGGTTAGTATAAGCACTAGAATTTTGCTAATGGTTTAAAAGCTTGATGATAACCAAAGACACTAAACAAGGGTTGGCCTTGACTAGAAAAGACACCATGAGTCCAAAACAAGCACTTGAAAGAGGAGATAGAAAGAGATAGTTAGGGAAGTCAAATAAGTGTGAGTCTATGTTGGTAGAGTGTGGTTAGAAACCAGGAATTATGTTAATGCTTCACACTCTAACGCCCTTCACAGATGCATAAACGGATCGACCTATCAAAGAGAAATAGGGATAGGCACATGCCTGTCTAGTAGGGTTCATAATAGAAAAGGCGCTTACAGGGTTATTTAGGGTTTCATACTTATAGAAAAGCGCACACCTGTCAGCAAGGGCATAATATGTGTACGCTTGTTGGCACGAAATCCCACATTGCTTATGTATTGATTTACGTACCATGTCAAATACTATATAAGGAGAAGGGTATTATCCACAAAGGTCACCGAAGTCCATTGATTCTCACACCTCTTTTCAGAGTTATTTAAAAGTCTACAGAGTAGGAAGTTTGGGAGACTTTGGGCATTCTTGAAGTCAAACTAACTCGGTCATTGTGGGTGCTTCTTGAAGAAGTCCCAAGTGTCTCAGGTGCTTTTTGGAGAAGTCAAAGGCATTCATTTGAAGTCAAGACTCTACTTTTGGTGGTGCCAAAGTCTGGGCAAGTCCTGAGGGCATCTTATGTTTGTTTATATTTGCTTGTGTTGATTAATAAGCTAGAATGTATGCTTGATATTCTAGAATGCATGTCTTAGGTTTATTTACGTTTTAAAAGATGTCGATATGCTAGAAACATGATTAGGATTTGAATGATGATATGTTATTTTTGTACAATCATGTCAAGGCTTATCATATGATATTCATACATCCTTTATATCATGATTTGTTAGAAATATGCTTCTTTTCTTCTTCTCTTCTTCTTTTCTTAAATTGTGAGAGTTGATAAGTGATGGTAGACTCATAACTATTTATGAGGAGCCATTGCTTTGATACTATCTCAACCGTGAGTATTGTGTCATGATTATCTGCTTTTTGCCGTGCTCTTTATTAGGATGTTTCACTATGCATGCTCATGTTGCTTGAATTAATGCCATGATTCTTTCCCCCTCTATTTCTCTTTAGCATATTTGGATGATATGTGATGGTGGACTCACAGATGGTGTTGGAAGGACCATCTCTTCGCATGGGTGATATGAGTTATATTATGTTACCTTTATGATGTCCTTTTATTACCAGATATGCCATGGCTATGTTTACAGTTATTAATATGTTAATGCATGACGCCTTTCTTTTGCTTTAGTGCATGTTTTAATCTATAATTAGTATTTTTATTTTCTTTATGATTATTTGGCTTGTCATATCACAATTTATTTTGGAGACCTATCTAAAGATTGACTTTATCTTTTAAATTTTTTTTCGCATTTATTATTATTTATTTTTTTATATGTAAGAATTAATGCAGTCCTCTTTTGCTTTCCCCAACGTTTTATGGAAATGTAACTTTATTCTTCGCACTTCTTTCATTGGATGTATAACATGCCCACACCTCACATGCTAAATAAGATAAAATCAATTGTGTGTTAAAATGAATTGGGATCAAATGGGATAAATATTAATATATAAAAACTTTTGACTTAGCAAACCCAAGTGGAGGTTGGATTCACATCCGGCGAGCATAATCTCGTACCTAACTTCTCGAACCCATCTTTGAAAGGGTAAAGATAGTTTAGGTCCTCAAGTATTCCCATGGTTAGAACAAGGGTGGTGGTTCCATTTCATTATCCAGACTTGCCTTTGTCGCTTGATCTATGTTCCCTTAGGTCAACAAGACCTTGACACAGTGCCATATTTGCAAAACGCTTTGGCAGGATCAAAGCTCCATGCATAAGGAATCCTAATGCCTCTATTATTGGGAGACTCATGTATGCAATGGTATGTATTAAGCTAGATATATGCTATGCAGTATGAGTAGTTAGTAAATACCAACTATAAGCATAAATATATATATATATATATATATATATATATATATATATATATATATTGCAGTTTTAAGCCCGACGATGATTGCCAAAAATACCATTCAAAGTGGGATTGTAATTCAAAAAAGTCGTTGTGGGCAAGGCTTCCATCCTGCCCCGAGCGATTACGAACAAAACACTATTATTCAAGGCCTTTCGACACTTAGAGGCACCACAAAATAAGTCAGGTAGATAGGTCTTGGATGTCATCAGAGTTGCCACCCGGGTAACTAATTACGCGAAATAATTGGATGATGATAACCGATCCCTTACATTGGGACCCAACTATCCATCATTTCTTCAAAGTCAAATTCGAGAAGCTAGGTATGAATCTTTGATCTGCCTGGACAAAGTCTAGGCTCCACTAGGGTCCGTCGAGTTTGAGTTATTAATTCAATTGCTCTCTATTTTGATCCTAAATTCATTTTTATGCATACAACTATTTTATCTTGAATTATAACATGTGCAGTGTGGCAATTCATAAGCATCCACACAGACAAAGCACAAATGTAGGAAAGCTGAAGAAAAGTTCACAACAAGTTAACATCAATAAATGCAATGACAAATGGAATGTAGTTAAATGTGAGAAACTTAGCACTCCTAGTTTCATCCAGCTCACTAAGTCTACCATTAAGAAATGGATTCACCACCAAACATCATGACTCTATCCATCATCCAATTACCCTTATGCTCATACCATCATCCTCCACAAAGCTGGGTTTCTTACCATCAATCATAAGCCTATCCATTTCCACTAGCATCATGTTATCTCGTGAGAAAGGAAACCAAGCATACGTAATTGACAAAGCAAGTAGGAGAAATGGTATTGTGAACTGGCGAGCAGGCATTACCAATAAGTCCAGTACAACGACTAACCACTTAGCTCGTTTGATTATGACATCCGTTTATTAATTAAACAGTGTCCAATACGTTTTGATAGATCAAGATGAATGACTATTCATGAATTGCATAGCATTGGTAAAAATAGTTTAGACAGTCGCTCATGACTTGAACGGTATCCCTAATGTGGCCATGAAAATAGGATAGAAGACGATAAAGAAAGGCACAATAGAAGTAAAATATGAAAATGTAAAGAGCGATAATTTAAACTACAAGAATGTAAAAGATGATGAAGTAAAACTGTGATAAAGTAAATGATGAGAATTTAAAAGCGTACTAAAGTAAAATGCAATAAAAGTAAAAGATGATAAAGTAAATAAAGGAAATGTAAATGGCAATAATAATTACTTGTAATAAAGTAAACAAGCATAAACAAAAGCAAAAATATAAAACACAAAAAAATAAATGGCGAATAACAAAGTGGAGGCATATTAGAGTGGTGGTTTTCCATCGGCCATCACCGATCTGCTACCACTCGCCTACATTCACCCAATCTCCACTCTAAACACGAAACATAAAAGTATAACAAAAGTGGTAAGACAAGAGACGAAATGTGGTGATTTGCCCTTACACTTTATCAAGTATTGAGTGTTTCTAATCTCCATTCTAAACATGAAACATAAAAGTATAACAAAAGTGGCAAGACAAGATATGAAATGTGGTGATTTGCCCTCAAGCTTTATCAAGTATTAAGTGTTTGTGTTGGGTTGTTCGAAAACCGATTTGAAAATGAGGGTGGTTATGTGAGATTTGGAAGTAGAAGGGGTTAAAAATGTGTTTGAGTGGGTGTTTATGTGTGAAAATTAGAAAGGAGAGGAGTGAAAAATGTGAAGAAGGAAGGCCCAAGAAGAAATTTGGCAGGGGTGGCACGAGAAATGAGATAATAATTGATTTTCGAATGAAGCAAAGGGCCTAAATTTATAGAGAAATGGAGGGAGGGACACACATGTAGGACACACACACTGGGGCATTTTTCAAGTGCCCCCTCCCTCTTTAAGGCGTTATGCCCCCTTACAGGTGTTGTCCTTGCATCTTCACGCGCACGCCTGTCTGTTCCTCACATACAACTTGATTCAATTTTTAGGCACGAATTGTTGGGCGTTTGTCATGGGTTTTTGGGCTTTTTTAAAGATTTCACTGGGTTTACTAAGCATTTTTGGGCCAACTTGGCTCTTTTTTTTATTTTATGTATGTGGGTTTGTATTTTTTGGCTAG
Organism: Boswellia sacra; assembly: GCA_013180625.2. Classification (NCBI taxonomy): domain Eukaryota; kingdom Viridiplantae; phylum Streptophyta; class Magnoliopsida; order Sapindales; family Burseraceae; genus Boswellia; species Boswellia sacra. Next base: position 14,796 of record SNVD02011984.1, read on the forward strand.
TTTTGGGTGTTTAAGGTGTTTTCAAATCTGTTTTTCAATTCAACGGTCTACATCACTCAATATTTGTTTAGTTCTCATCATTGGGCCAAACTCTCATTGCCAAGTTCTAACCATAACTATGAAATCAATGCTTACAGCCAGTCAAAATTCACAAAAATCTAATTTGAGTGTAAAAATGAAAATTTTTGGAAATTGTGGTGATTTTGGAAAAATTCATGCCTTTTCTTAAAAAAAAAGAAAAAAAGAGAAAAATCAGTGTTGAAAATTAGGGGTGTGCATAGGTCGGGTCAGGTCGGGTTTCACCAAATCCAACTCAACCAAACACCCTATCGAGTTGGGAAAAACTTACCTATGGTCGGGTCTCTGAAAAGATCAATCCAACAACTAACCCACTGTATTAGGCCGGGCAAGCTAGTCACGCTTCTTGCCACACTTGTGTTCATCACTGTGAGAGGCCAATACATGAGAGAAAATGGAAAGAAAATGAGAGACAGAAAAAAACCAAATGTTTATGTAACCAAACAAGGCATAAATTTCTTTTTCATATTCCTAAGATTGAAATCTGTCCCAGAGGTCTTAGCCTCCCACTATTACGTTTTTGTAAAGTAATTCAAATCAACAAGTTAATGATCCAAGCTTGGACAAGAACTGACATTCAGATAGACATATGGTGCCTATCAACAAAGTTAAATAGAGATATCATCTATAAAACCAACGTTCTATAGAAGTTAGCTTCTACTCAACAAATGCAAAAAAAAACAAAGAAATCAAAACTAAATGGAGAAATCATTATGATTATCAAATATCTCATATTCTTAAATGCACAGTACCAAAAAATTACACATTTCAGATCTAAAATTAAAAAAAAAATGACAAAATGCATAGTATAGTAAGGAAACCACAAGTAAGAGTGAACTATTCATTTCAAAATAAATCAACCGAAGCTTACATTATCAACCAATCTAGTAAAAAGCAATCCAAATAAGCTTCTCTCCATCTAATTTTTCTTCAAGCAAAAGGTAAGCAACAAAAATTCATTAAAGAAAGTAAGTTTACGACAAAGCTCAAGGAAGAAAAAGGGCTTGGAGGAGGCTCCATCGGCAATAGCAGAGGGCCTAAAGATGGACATAAGAGCAGCAGTGGTGATTTATCGTAACTAGTGGGCTGCCAAGTTAAGTCTTTGCCATGATTAATGTGTTAGTTTCGCTAATTTTACTTTATTTAGTGGTAATGATCAAGTAAAAGCATGCTAGGATGATTTGGTTTTTGCTAGGAAGTTGTCATGTCAAATTTTAATCTTATTTTTGCCTTTTACTTAACTTTGCATGATGTATTTGATATGGCTAAATATCAGTCATAACATGATCTTGGATGATTAAGATTGAGATTGATGCTGAGTAGACTCACAAGTGGTATTGAGGAACTCATTTTGTGAAGTTTAGTGATTTGATTATGATTTCGGCATATGTGCTTTGTCTTGGAAGTGTTGATGGATGTGTGACCATGAGGTAGTTAGGAAATGGATGGATTCATGTTGATTGGTGGGGGATCCATTCTCAAAAGAAGACCCTTCTCGTAGTCCATGGCATATTTAGGTGATGTCAGAGCTATATCGGATGTGCTTTTAATTCTATTTCTTTGTATTAGACTGTTTTACTCTTATGCATTTACTTTATCCCATTATGGAGAGTGGTTGTAATCCGGATCCTCCATTTCCCATGTTTGACCACAAATGTACTCAATTCTCCTCCCTCTTTCTATAGATGTATATAACTATTTCATCCCACTTGTAATAAAAGGATAAAATTTGGTTGCGTACAAAATAAATCTAGGATCAAGATGGATAGAGTGAATGAGCTAGAAAATCTTATCCCACTAAACCCTAGTGGAGGCCAAACATTGTCTGGGCGAACTGAAAGTCTGTACTTAACTTCCCAAACTCGATTCTCTAGGGCTTATGGGTAGTTAGGTCCAGAAACAAAGGATCGCACTACAAGATTTTTTTTTATATTTGTCACATTGAATTTTTTTAGTTGGCGGTTTCCCAACAAAGTGAGAATTATTATGGTTGGCTGAAAGTCAACCCACTTTTTTATATTATTTGTCGCTTTTTGTCTTTTTAAAAAATAAATATTTATCACATTATGATTGTGATAAATATTTAATTACAATTAAAAGTTGACTTTTCCCCTCCCGATATAAATTTGGCTTTGGCTCCATTTTTTTTTTAATTCTATTTTGGTTTCCCACCTTTTACGCTAAACATTGCCCTAACCGTGCGAACCGAAGTCGCTCTCACACACCAAAATCCCCAGATTCTCGAAACGCTGAAATCGCTCATCAAACCATCGATCGTTGAAATCCCAAGCTTCGAGTTCATTGATGTTTTATCATCATCGGTTTCTAGTCTCAAATCGATATTCTAATCGGTAAACTTGCTCCTATTTCTCTTTTTTCTCAAATTGCTTTCCCTTTTTTTTTGGAAAAGTTACTTAGTAATATAAATCCAAAAAAGTTATAATGTACAAAAATCCGAGGGGCATACCCCAAGAATTACAAAAGGACATAAAGTCCAAACATACAATCCAACAAAAAAGATAGAAAATGAAGGCCACAAGCAGCCTAAAACAAAGTAAAAAAGCCACAAACGGCCTTAACAACATAGAAGAGAAATGATCACAAACGGTCTAAAACATAAAAATACAAGAGCTTTAACCCTTCTTGTTTTTCTTCTTCTTACCCTTCTTTACCGGGGTAGCTGGGGTGTCCGAATGAGTATGGTCAATCCTATCAGATTGATCATCCTCACTAAGCCCATTCAAAGGCTCAAAACGAGTGGGAGAAGACTCAAGAGGTATCCGCCCTGAGGAAATAGATGCCTCACGATTTGTAGAACACTTGATAGTGCCTAAAAGTCTACCCTCGTCAGTCGCAAAAGGAGATGGAGAATCAGAATCTGAAACTGACTCTGCACTCGGAACTGTAGTAGCCTTCGGAGGCTCAACTTGCACTACAGAAATTTCTAGAATAGTAACTATTTTGGTGCAATCAGTGACCTTGGTCACATCCTTTTCTTTTCTCAAATGGGCACTATCAGAGGTGCTAGCCTCATTCTTATCTGGACTTGAAGTCTTTACCGGTTCTGGACAACGATGACCAAACTGGCAACATTTGGGGCAATGTTTTGGAGTCCACTCATATTCAACTTGAATTTCAATGGGCTCTGGAGAGAGTTTGCACCTGAACTCAAAGTTCTTAACTCGAGGGCGTCTTGCATCAATAAGAACACAAACCCTCGCATACTCCAATCTAGATAGATCAGAAGTCGCCTTATCACAAGATTGAGGTTCTCCAACCATGCTGGAGATAATGCTAAGGCCTTTGGCTGTCCACAAAGGAAACGGCAGGCCATACAAACGGATCCAAACTGGTAGTGTCCGGAATGCTGTAAGATTGAAATCCAGATGCAGATGCCATTGCTGCAGGTAAATGAATTTACCTCCAAACATCCAAGGACCGCGAGCAATGATTGCATGTACCTCATCCTCATTTCTAAAACGAAAGATGAGAAATCCCTTATCCGTGGAACGGACGTCCTCAAGACCACTAGATTTCCGTGCACGCATCGCCATCGAACGTGTAGCATGGAAGGGCATCACATATCCCAGAAAGAAGCCAACAAGACATCTACGCCATTCGGCTAAATTATCGTCACAATCTCATCTGGAATCTCAAGGATTGTACCTCGTTTCTTAGAAGTAACCGGACTCAATTTGCATCGGGTACTCGAATCAGTGATCTTGATTTTATCAGCCCAAGAGCCAACAGTTGTCTTGGATGGATCCATCAAGTGAATTACAAATCAAATACAATGCAAACTCATAAAAAAGAGATGGGAAAACGAAAGCAAACCAGGCACCGAAGCGGCTTGGCTTCCAAAGTCGTCGTCACCTATTTAAAAATGATAATCCACAAGGAATCAGGAAATCGACCAAGAGGCAAAATTGCATGAAATAACCTGAAGAACAACCTGGGTGGGGCTTATGAACAGTGTCTCCGAAAATGAATAGTAACCCCGCGGTGAACAGTAAAATCCGAATTGAAGAAGCGGCGATTTGAGAGGTTTCTGATTAGAATTAGATGAAGGCCAAGAAGAAAAAGTTGGTCAGTGTTGTCCGATCTACTAGATGATGGCAAAGGTGAGATACAACTCGCCGTTTTTCGGTGAGATGTGGCGGTGTTGCGGCGCGAATCTGGTGATGCTGATGAAGGGAAACTTGTAGAACGTCGCCTGATCTACAAGAATTTGATGGAGCTGAGATGCCACTCGCCAGTGACAGCGGCAGGCGGTGGTGAATAGTGAAAAATCGAAACTTTGTGGCCTTGAACAGAGGTGTTGCGGCGCAAATCTGGTGGTACTGATGAAGGAAAACTTGTAGATCGAGTCAAGACCAACACGATGATGGCAAAGGTGGCATCCCACTCGCCCGCCGTCGACGATGAATAGTAAAATCCGAAACCTTTTTTTGCAATTTTAACCGTTTTTCTACCGGAAACTGAGGGCGACCCATAAGAAAATTTGTCTCAGGATATCCCGATCTACAACATATGTAGATTTGAAAGGCTGATTTGCAAATTGGCCGGAGTGAACAGTAACTCCGGTGACCCTGATTGAGAGAAAAATTTTCTCTCCCCTCTCCTAAACCCTTCAAATTGCTTTCCCCCTTTTTGGCAAAATCCTAGTTATCGCTAAAATGTGTTGCTTCTTAGATTGCTGTGATGTTTGTCTAAAATCGGCTATTGAAATTGGTTTCCCATATTTCTCATATCCAATTGAAAGTTGTTTCTTAGGTTTTGAATTTAAGGCATCATTTGCTTTCTTCTCTAGCGTTCTAGTGACTAGGGTTTTCAATTTGGATTATAGGTGCTTTGTTTTAGAGACATGGCTGAATAATGTTATTGATTTTCTTTGTTTTCTTGTTTTGTATTTATTCTATATGGAACCGTAAAAATGGGTTTTTTTTAGGTTGATTTTTTATGAAATAATCATCGTATTTCTTTTTTTAAAGGTTTTTTATTTTTTATTTTTTCATTTGAATACACAATTACTGGAAGTGCATGCAGTAAGCAAGATTTGGTTTGAAAGGTTATTTGAAAGCTTAAATTGACTAAGAAACAAAACTATCTATTAATATAAATTCTTATTTTACAAGCATAATTTATTTTCTTGACTTCTTTTATTATGCCCACAATCTATAGAATATGTTTGTATGTGCAGTGATTATAGGTTGCTATGTAGGTCTTTTTTTGGGTTAAAGCTAATATTAAGGTAACGCTGGCTAGATGATAAGATACCCTGAATTTTCATTTTTCGGTTAGATTTGATTGTATTTGTTGAGAGTGTTATTGACTATAAATCTGAGCACTTGTTAGCCATCTTGAAATGCAAGGTTAAAAGTAATGACCTGAGTGCATATGTTGACATTTGACAGATTGGTTAAGGTTGTGAGATTGGTTGATTTTTCTTTATTTGATATTTAGGTCTTTTGTTTGAATTTATTTTTCTTATTGAAAGATAAAGTCCCTTTTTTTTTTGGAAAACCACATTGCTTGCTTAGACAACGACTCTTTTTCTTTTTTAATTCTCGAAATCTCTCTTGCTCTATCTTTTTCTTTTGTTTATATATATGCATGTATGTCTTCTACACTTCCCATTAGGAAGAAAAAGAGAAAAATCAATTGTTTTTCATGTTACGTTTGTGTTGAACATTATATTTGAAGTCTATGCTGGGTAACAGATTTATCTATTAATTTTAGATTTAAATTGTGTAAACTAAATTGGAAAAAATAAAATAAAATTAGATGTCCAAAACTACTTTCATAAATTTGTTTGATTTTTTTTTGTTTCAGTTTAAGTAACAAAGCATCTATTTGTTAATTGTTAAAATTTTATTTATTTATTTATTTATTTTAGTGTACACACTTTAAATTTCTATTAGGTCTAAGCACATTTTATACTCACCTTGGGCACTAGTACACAATCATTCTTTTTTCTCTACGGTAGAAGATGAAACATTTAGTCTGTGCAACAATATCTAGTGGAGGAAATCATACGTTTGCAAGACTTTTGCATCCTTTTGGTTGAAATTTAGACTAGGGATGAGACTATATTCAAAAGCACATTATGTATCCATGCAATATTTGAAAATTTTATTAGCTGTTCCAAAATGATGAACGCGATGAGTTTTGGATCTTATATATGACATGAGTGGTTATTGGATTGTTAGAATTCAAAATAGTCATGAGTTTCTTATTATCTGCAACAGTACCTGTTTTTAATGTAAATCCAAATTTGTCAAATCTGTATCTTGATCCTTTCTGTCTTATTTTAAATTTTTTATTTTGAAGATCTATTTAACAACACATGGTGATATCATATTTCTTAATTAAACTGGCATGTTTTGCTTTCTATTGACTTTGAGAAATAACAGGAGGATTAATTTCATTTTCTATAATAATATGTTGTTATTCTTTCTTGGACAAGATTGATGCTGCTTTACCAAAAGGGTTTGATGCATTAAAGCTCCTTTTATCTAAAGGCTTGACAGAGAGTGCTAGACATTTCAACACTCCACAGAAATACAAGCATATCGGATTGCAAACTATGCAGACGTGAGTGAGTTATTTGTATTGTAAAATATAATTCTTGAAAGTAAATGCCTGGGGAAAAGCAGGAGAGTAGAAAAACGATCATTGTAAACCCATCTATTTTCCTTTTGCTTCTCTTTGTTGTTGTGCGATTAATTTGGTTCTCGAGATAGTTGATTCTGAATCTTCTTCTCATAATTCCTTCCTTCAACTCGCCCATCATCATCATCTTCATCTTTTAGCTCTCACCCGTTGCTCTTTGTTTTGTTTTTATTTTTTTCAGTCATGGGTGTGTTCGATTTTCTCGAAAATATGCCAAGCTAATCGGAGAAGCCGAGTTTCTCGCAGAATGTAGTTTCTAAAAAAAGAGTGGTATTTTTGGACATCTTAGCCTCAACATTATGTGTAACGTTGAAGCAAATGGTATGCTAACACTAATTTCTATTATTTTTAAATTTTAAAATTTTAATCTTCTGTTTGGTTGCTAAGAAAACAATGGAAAATGAGAGAAAATTATTTGGGGAGGAAAACCATGTTTTTTGCTGTTTGGGTCAACATTTTCGTTTTGTTTCTTTAATATTAAATTATGGATAGAGTTGTATTTAGGGTAAGTTAGTCATGAGTGAGTCGCGCCCAATTTTAGTTTATTTTTTTATTTTAGTGATGAATATTGGATTAATATTATGTAGTTAATTTAAGCTCTAAATATTATTAGTTATATTATATTAATAAAAGTTGCGAGTGACTTTGATTATCTATAGGTCTAGAATATATGTATGGTTGTCTATGGCTTTTGTGCGTCTTCATGCATTTTCATAAGGTTGATCATAATTAGTTTTATTTATTTGAATTCTTATACAGGTCAAAAGAGGAGCTTTAATCAAAGTTGTTAAATCTAAGATTCTTGCTAACTTGTCTTGTTTTCTAAGAATTGAGTTGAGACTTTGGCCTGCTTAACTTGTCTCAAGTTACTATTCTATCTCTTCCTTGCTTTGATTTTCTTGTAAAACAAAAATTTTCTCATCCTTTCCTTTGATTTCTGACTTTTAGTTGCTTGATGAGTGATGCCTTTTTATCATTTTATGACATTAGTAATGTCAAGTAATGAGTGCCTTTTAAGATAATTGTTTTGGTACGAATCAAATGTTACAAATCTATTAAATGAACTAATTTATTGTTTGCAAGCCTACTTTAGAGTCTTGATTGTAAATTAAAAGCCTCCAAATTATGTTGTTGATTATGACTACAGATTAGGCTTCTACTAAAATTGTGTTGGTTTTAATTAAATATAGTACTCACACACATTTGCCTCCTTGTAATCCACTACCTTTTAAATAAGTGTGGTTACTTATATAATTTTTTTTTTGTTTTATTTGGTTGAATATTTCATGCAATCTTGGTAGACCTAAATTTAAAAGGTTTTGTTTTTTTGTTTTGTTTTCACTTTGTGATGCGAGGCCATTTGAACCTTATAAAACAAATAACAATAGTATACTTCATTAATGGAGCTAATTGTACAGAACCATAGGAGTTAAAATGTAAGTGGTTTAGTTTCGAATCTTCCGAACCATGCTATTCTTATTAATGATACTTCCTTAGATGCTTGATTTTTTTTGGACAAATTACTATTTACATAAAAAGAAAAATAAAAGTACAAGATACGAGGGCATAGCCCAAGAAGAGTACCTAGTACTCACAAGTCCAAAAGGAAATAACAAAGCCCAAAGGCCCCAAACAAAACAAACGAAACATAGAGCCAAAGGCCCCAGACAAACAGAAGATGGCACATTGGCCCAAAAGTAACCACAACAAAACTGTCATCACCCAAACAACAAAACAAAAGAGCGCATTGGCCCAAGCAACAAAAAAATAAAGTCCAAGAAACAAAACTAACGATGTAGGCCCCATATGACACGAAGCTGAGGAGTGATCACATACTTGGCCCCCAATGTTAGAAGCCCAGAGCGAACCAAAGCAAAAATCTCATCAATCACCTGACGACGAGTCTGATGACGCTGTTGATACACACGATCATTTCTCTTTACCATAGAAAATAAATTGTAGCAGAAAAGACCAAACGTGCAAGGATATGTTCAAAATTCTTCTTGCCCTGAAGATGAAGAGAAGCCCAATGAAGTAGAGAGAGCCAACCAAAAGATGGCCAAACATTGAGTGTCTTAGCCAAAACTTTTTCAAAACTTTATAGGTTTATCCTGTTTGGAAATGGTTCGAGAAGCAAGATGGGATTCGATCTTTACAGAAAAACAGTAAAGATCCTGCTCCAGAATTTTACAACATCTATCTTGAGAGGCCAAAGGTGTTTTTCATTTGAACAAATTGTGTTGTATCCTATAGCCATGTTAAATGGTTTTCTACTTGCTATATTGAACACTTTTGGCTGATCATTTGTGGTTATTTTCTAGGGTGATACTGATGGTTATGATTTAGTAGTTGTTGATGCCATGCATAAGGCGAACTATGCAAGTCGAATATGTCACTTGTGCCGACCTAATTGTGAGGCAAAGTAAGTCCTGTTCTCCTTTCTAAACGTTGTTGTCCTTGAGTAGGGTATAACTGTTGTTAAAGAATGAAAGACTCTGATCTTTGTGTTTTGCATACATTTGGAATATGCAGATGGATGTCATATACAATCATTATCATAAAAGTATATAGAAATTATCCTTTATCTGGACCTTGTCGGTGTTATTATTACTGTTATGATCGAGGCAAACTTAAACATGTGATCTCATCCTTACTCATAGCAATGTTGTCTATTGTTGAAACATTACCTCTTTTGGCATGCACTTGGAATTATTGCGGTCTGCTATCTGGATCACATTATGCATGTCTGTCTTTGTACTTCTAGTAACTTTATAGTAAATGTTTTTCATTTTAGATCAAGTTTTTGACAGTGCTAATTTAGTGATTATTTCTTGAATGTAGAGTTACTGCTATAGATGGTCAATATCATATTGGAATTTATACAATACGTGAAATTCAATATGGTGAGGAGATCACATTCGACTATAAGTTTGTTACAGAGGTGTGCATCTTCGTCTTGTGAACCTTGCTTACGACAGAAGAAAATTTTTCAATCCATTTTCCTGATAATGGCTCTTTATGTTATAGAGTAAAGAGGAATATGAAGCATCTATCTGTTTGTGTGGCAACCAAGTTTGTCAGGGCAGCTACCTGAATCTGACTAGTGAAGGGGCTTTCGAGAAGGTACACTTTCTGTAGAGGCATTTTTTAGCTATAAAAACCTGATAAGCATTTTTATCTTTGTAATATTATGTATCCAACTAAGAGATTTGAGACTTTGCCAAATAGCCATCTCTTGCTTTGCTTGATTGGGGCAGAGGGATTTCTTCATTCATCAGCTCAATCTGCAACCAGTTGAAATATGTTGATCCTTTCTTTCTTTCTATTCTACTGTTAATTCATTATGTCTCAACTAATGTATATTCTCTATCAGGTATTGAAGGAGTTGCATGGATTGCAGGATCGACATCAACTAATGCCGGATCGACATCAACTAATCCAGGGCAGGTTTAGGCAATTGTTTGCTTGGTGGGTTACCAAATTGGGTGATTGCATATTCGGCTTGCCTGGTGTGCCCTTATTGCCTCAATTTTTAGTTGGCTAACACACAAAATGATACTGCATCTAGACCCGAACCTACTAAAGCTGTCAATATATTAAATATGGATCAAGAATAATAGTTTGGTAGATATATTAGCTTACTGAAACTGAGATTTTTCGCTTTGATTTTTCCATTTTCCTTCCTTTTATAATTATTTCTCATTACGGCAGTGTGAAGGCAACCGAAAAGGTCCAACATCAAGTTCAGAACACGAAGGACCCAAAACACTACACCCTAAGGTGACAAACATATATATGCCGGCTAGCAGAAGGCAAGGCAGGTAATTACACTACTACCGCATCTGGGCATGACTTAGAGTCAATAGATGGTGTTTTTCTTTAACTATGATTACGTCTAGCAAGTATGATTTTTCTTTTGTCATATTTTCTCTATATTTTGGTAGAAGTCAGTGTTTCCTAACTCAAAACGACTTGAGCTTAAGACCAAATTATAAATTCACAAGTATGATTGTCACCTGATGATGGCCTAGGCCTAACAGCATGAATACGTGCACATGAATGCCCCCATCGTTGGTCCCATTTCTTGTTTGTAGCTTGGCACTTCGAATAGATAGCGAAAGCCATAATTGTGTATGATGTCATGGTGTTACTTGTAGATGCTCTTCTTGCTAGCTTATTGAATTCCCTAAATTTGATTTTGTCAAGCATTGGAATTTACCTGTAGTTGTTCAATTAGTAGATTTGATTTGGTTTTTAAAATGGATCTAAGTAGATTCATGCAAGGGCAAGGTGTGTGAGCAAGCAGAATAATTCATTGCATATAGGAGAGTAGGGAGGAATGTGTTGTTTTCTGTTTTGAGTGATTTCGAAGCTTCTTTTGTTGAAACTTAAGTTTAGTTTTGTATTGCAAATTAACATAAACTTAGAAATTATTATGAAAATGTATCAATAGACCTGAAATTACATATTTCTAGAGTTGACATATAATTGTAGCATATTTTTTTAGTATGATAAAGTTGGAAGTGTGTTTGGTACTTTTAATTGCTTATCGTGAGATGTTGGAAGTCGAATGTCGATTTGATAATAGTTGTAATTATACTGTTATTACATGCTAGGTTCATGAATTTGTTTTAACATTCTATAAATAGTTAATTTGCCAATAGTTCAGACTATTTTTTTTTTATTTCTTAAGAATCATATTTGGCTGCTAAAAGCTGTCAGGTATTTTTTTTAATTTTTTTAACTAACTATATTTGGCGGCCAAAAGCCATCAAGTATGTTTTTTTTAATTTTTTTAACTAACCATATTTGGCAGCCAAAAACTACCAAGTATAGTAAAGTACATATTTCACAGTTTGACCAACCACCAAATAGACTATATTTGGCGGTGCCATTGGTGTCAGTTTAGAAACCGCCAAATATGTATATAATTGACAGACAAAAACCGCCAAATATGAGCATTTTTCTTGTAGTGTCGATTGTTGTAACTCATATTTTTCCTATAGTTAATTACCTGGGTGGCGACTCCATCTTATTTCTTTGGATCTTACCTTTATGGCTTAATCTGATGACCCCTTAAGGATCCTCACGAAACATTTTAAAAGTAGTTCTAAGGTCATTGCAACTTTGGCGGGATGGAAGTCCTTTTCACAGTTTGATGACTCCACTAAGGGCAGTCAAAGAAGTATTCTGATAGGAATACTGGGTTGTTAGTTTCTTTTCATCCATGATATCCAATGCATCACTACACTTGCCCATAGCTTGCATTATCATTAGTCGTATGGCTTTGGTGTTAGAAGTCCTTGGATCCATTTGACCCATTAATAACTTTCATCACTATCACCACCTTTAAGCACGTAGCAATCCATTTTGGTGTAAAAAGACCCAATGGGGAATCTCTGACTCAAAGGGGCCCTGGATATTGGATCCTTGTGACCAAAGCCCAAATAGTTTACATATTTACTACCCCTTAAGATTACTAGAATCTTTGGTTTGATATCCGTTAAAGTCAAATAGATATGGAAATAGTGTGATGTGGACCACAAATTTATTGTGTCATGTGCCAACATTTTATAACCATTTCCCTCAGTGCTTTGATTAGCTAACTATGATTATTTGTTAATTGCAAGATAGTTGCCATAGAATCATTGTCATAACTGATCGTAATATTGATGAGGTTATAGACTATTCATATAGTTGAATACGTGAGGTTTGCATAGTATGATATCTCAGTTAACATCACTTGAATCACACGATGATAGTTAATCTAGATTGTGTAATGTTTAAATATTGTCTAAAGTAATATTCAAGTGTTGTAGATCATGATTGAAAAGCACAAATGATTGAGTATTTGATAACCTTAATATCATCACTAAATCGTCATTGGACTTTAACCATGCATATTTGACAAAAAAGGATCACACTAGTTTTGTATTGAGAGCTACGCAATCTCGTGTCCCCTGATGATGACCTTTTGGGATTAAAGCAAGAAATCCTAAGAAAGATGACTTTACCATTGTATAGGGGAAATAAGGTTGGAAGGTTGTGTCCTAATTGATTGTGATTGTATGATATATCTTAGCCATGCATTACATTCCTACATTCATGCATGCATAGTGCTAACACCCTTATTTTGTAGTCACAATAGCCTAGGCTAGACAGAGCAGATGTTTAGAAAGAGATTGATACCATAGAAAGAGATGGAGCAAGGCCGAAGGATCCGCATGAAAGGATGAACAAAATGAGTGCTGACATAGAGGTTATAAGACAACAAATAATGGAGATGATGACCTTTATCACAGCCAAATTACTAACAAACCCAACTCCAACACCAAAACAAACCCTATATTCAAACCCAAACATCAGTCCAAGCCTAACTCCAACACCAAATCCAAACACTGGCCCAAATTTAAACACTATCCCGAATTCAAACATTGGTCCAAACCTAAATACCAGTTCAAATCAAGGCATTGGCCCTACGCCGAATCCAAAAATCAAAACCAAACTCCAACTTTGATCGACTCCAAACACTACTTGAGAGTCATGATGCTTTTGGGTCTGATGCCAACAAAGGGAAAGAAAAGCATCAATTGTTCGCTTGGATGAAGGATTCTTTAACATGGATGATTATTTGAAGTCTAAACATGCCAAGCAATTGGAGCAACAATTTTCTTAGAAGGTAAAGAAGATTCATACTTTGATAAGAAAGAAAGGAATTAAGAGGACTGAACACTTGCTTCATATAGTTAACCAAAGTTCACAAGCTCCTTTCAAAATTCAAAATGCTAGATATTGCCAATTTTGATGGAAAAGGCGATCCAAAAGACTACTTGAGGCACTATGTTGGAATGACGGGGATTATAAATTTGTCAAAGGATCAAATATGGAATTATTCTTCAAATTGTTGGAAGGACCTACACTGAAGTGGTACTATAGATTGGAGAAGACAGTTTGAGAAGACTAGACAGAGTTGTCAGAGAGATTTATTGACCAGTATTCCTACAATGCTCAATTGGCAATGACCTTGCAAAATCTTGAATTGATCCGACAGAAGGAGAATGAAACATTTTTTGAATATCTGATTCAGTGGAGGGAGAAGGTTGCCAGGATAGTGACTAGATCGAGTGAAAAGGACCGATTAAGGGTGTTGATAAAGGCATGTTGCTATCTCTCTACAATAGGTTGGTTGGCACGCCAATCAAAACTTTTGAAGACCTTTACGATTTAGGTCTCCATGTCGAGGATCTAGAGTTGGAACAAAAAGGGAGTTTTCCAAAGAGGAATCAAGGTAATTCAATCAAGGTGGGGGAGCCAAGAATGTCCAGTTGAATACCGAGAGTCAGTATAGGAGCTTCAGCTAGTTAGGACAACCATTGCCCCACGTCTTCAAAAACTTCATGCATAATTCTTGTTGCTTCCTCTAGAACCAGTACCTCTGCCAAACCCACTCCTAGCCAAATGTAAACACCATGACCATTGTGATTTCCATCAAACGCCCAACCACACCACTAACAAACGCATCTCCCTTTGTCATGAGATCTAATACTTGATCGATAGCGACACAATCCCCAATCCAAAATGGCAATCCCTAAACATGGTTAATATGATTGGCTCTGGTTTAACTAAACATGGTTGAATTCCTTTGGTGACATGAAGGAAACTAAAAGAACAAATAAGGTTAAGAATGGGAGGAAAGAGCAAGAAAAAATGACCAAAGAAGTAGTAAGAGTGATGGGAGTATGGGATGATTTTGATAATGAAAAAGGTGAGGGAAAAATAGATAATGAGAAAAGTGATAAAACGTTGACAGCAACTGAGAGTAGGTGATGTCACCTAGATGAAGGAAAACAAGTAAGTGGCAGTGTTTCAAAGGAGCAGAAAAAGAAGGAAAAGGACATTTGGGCCAATAAAGGAGAATGTTCGCAAAAAGTAAAGGTTATTGAATCATATGGAGAACAAATGAGGGATTTGAATAAGAAGTTTGGTAAGATGTGTGCAGATTAGAGATATTAAAGTTACAAGTGACCCAATTAACAAGACTACTCATCCAGAAGCTAACTCTGACTCCAACTTCAACTCTACAGTCGCATGGATCATCATACCTACAAACTCCAAAAAGCCCTAATAGAATTTAGTGATGATGACAGAGCAATCGTTATGAATGTTGAAGTGAATGTTTCATAATAGCACCAAAAGCGAGAATTTAGTAAGTTGGGGCGATTCTTGTTACAAGTCTTTGAGAGGCTTAGGGCCTGATCAATAATGCTGCCACTACCGCCAATAGAAAAACCCCAAACACCTTTCCACACGACCACAAACACAATGAGTATTGTGAGTTCCACCAAGCCACCAACCATCTCATAGACAATTGTCCCGGACTTTGCCATGAAATCTAGGATTTGATTGATAATGTTCGAATCCCCGACCCAACAAACAACATTCAAACTCTTGCCATAACCTATCACCCTCACGAGCCACCGCCCACTTGGTTAGCATGAAGTTAACGGAGGAAGCGGTGTTGAACTCCTCTGAATAGATAGTTTGGTCAGGGGCAAGGTAATAAAAAATGACTAAGGAATGAACTATCAGTAATGAAGATGTTTTGAAATTCAAAAATGTGATTTGACTTATTTATTTTAAGACTTTGATTTGGAAATTCGTTTGAATTAAAACATATGAATTTTGTGGTCTTTTTGATGATAAATATCCTATGATAAAACCATGATACTCATGGGAAATAGATCATTAATAATGCTTGGCATTGTGTTTTTGTGTGTTTGGTTATTTTGGTAATTGAGTTTCATCTTGACTTCTTCAACATCTGAGCATAATAGCCATGAATATGAAACTTTTTTGTCACTTAGAGAAACTTTGTATGAATAAGGTGATTTATTGACTTCTTATAGGATTCTAGAACCTGTTTGATCACCACTCGAGGCAAAATTTTAGGTTACACAGTGTTAGGGAAACGATCTAAGCCTTCTTTTGATCGATTGAGCCTTTTCAAGCCAACCCCTGTGTGCATCATTATCCCTAGTGCACCTCATTGAGCCTGATTAAAGTCTTTTTCTTTGTTGAACCACTAGAATCTACCCTAACGCTAAAAATTTTTCCATTTTAAAACCATTCGCCCATAACATGTGAACATTCTAAGAAAGGACATCAAGGGCCATACTTACAAGGGAAGTAAGGAGTTGGAAAGGGTTTTTGTGCAATGTTATGCAATAAAGAAAGAGCAAAAGACAAAAGAAAGGAGGAAGAAGAAAGAAAGAAAGAGAAAGACAGAGAAAAGAATAAGAAAGTAAAGAAGGAAAATAGATGGTTTGTCAAGGGACAAATAGACTATTGAAAATAAGTGTAAGAGTTGATGCTCTTAGGTCCTAGAATGGTTATGTGACTGCGAGTGATTTAGTCTCATGATCTTCCTTATCATACCTTGACCCTAGCCTCATATTACAATCTTGATAAAGCCCTAATGATCCTTGGTGTTGTGATTTACCTACATTAGTGGAGAGTAGTGTGAAAAGCGGGCCTACGGTGTCCTTTTGTTTCAATATTAGTAGAGATTGATCACTAGCCTTTGTTCACATAAAGCTATCCAAGTTTCAAAGGGTGAAATATGATTGGCTATGTACACACACTCGAAGAATCTTCAATGAAATGATATCAACATCAAATTTGAAGTTCTGAATAATCGCAATGTCAATGCATTCCCTTTAAGCTATTGAATCTGCAAAATCTTTGCGGAAGAATCAAATTGATCTGCAATTCACATTTAGCATTTTAACTCATCGTATGCTTGATGTGCTTTGATGAATAGACTGCTATTATGATAGAGAAGTTGGTGAGAATAAGAAGAAGAAAAAGGGTGCAAAGAAGAAAGACAAAGGTACTAAGCAAAGGAAAAGGTCAAGACTGCCAAGAAAAAGATTTCCAAGAAGCAAGTTATAGCAGCACTAGCTCATGCTCCAAGCATGGAAGAGCCACCATAAGATGAATCAGCACCACATGCTCTTACTCCATAGTATACTCCACCATATCATGCTGAAATTGCACATGAACGAGCCCCTAAACTAGAGAAAGCAAAGGACGAGACTCCACCAGAGTTTGTAGTTGCATTTCTTATGAGATTGTCCCAAAATGTTGAAACCAATGTTGAAAAACTTACAAAGCCATTCGCAATATTGCAACTAAAGTCACTACCTCATCTACTAATACAATAGCTTAACAAGACACTCCAACAACTTTTGAGCAAATTACTCCATCCACTAAGGACCAGATTCAAGACAACAACTAGGAGGTCTAAGAAAAAGCCTAGACTACCACCTAAGCTCCTAGTCCACAAATCAACTAGGTTGAATTGAATTCATTTCAATTTTTGAACTTTGTTTTTTAATTTCTATTCTATTTGTTAGCTTTTTGTAACTTGTTCTGAAACCAAGGGGGAGAAGAATAGGTTTTTGAAATTTATTTGCTTTATTTTCTTTGTGTTTGCTTTTCTTATTTGCTTTATGTTTGCTTTTGGGGAGCAATATTTGCATTACTCTAAACTTTACTTGGGATTAGTTTGTAGTCAGGGGAAGTAATAGTTTTTGCTTTGATCTTTGAAGCATTTGAACTTTGACTACTCTATTTGCAGGATTGCAATTGCTTTTTGTTTAACTTGCAAGACCTTGATATGTTCATGATATTGTCCACAATTGCTTAACTCTGATTTCTTTGCAGAAGTTTATTTTTAATTAATTAGCTTTGATTATGTTACTTGCCGATTATTTGATGTTAGTGACAATAGCTCTAATTATTTTGTTTGCAGGTTATTTGATTTCAGCCATTTTTCTATTATGACTGTTTTTGTTATATGTTTGATAATTGACAAATTTCAGTTATCTTTTATGTATTTGCTTTCAATTATATTATACATGCTTTTATATGCTAATCATTGTCTCAAAAATAGGTTGATGTTTCATCACGAGTTACCAAAGAGGGGGAAATTGTTAGTGTCTACGTGACACTTATACAGGTGCCATCCACATGGTTGATTTTGAGCAAACTTGTGATAAAAACAATGAGTTATATTCTTTCCTATATTTACTATTTCTAGAAATATTTATTAGGAAGTATTTTATTCATATTGAACATCCCTTTTTAGGTTAGGATATTATTTTAGTATCCTAGTTTACTTAGGACTTTCTTATATCACTTCCTATATTGTTTATCATTATCCTACACTTACCGTTTTAGTTTCATCGAGATTCTATAAGATATTGATGGGAAGCGCAACTGAACTTTATATACTATTTAATGTTATTTTCTACAACTTATAAGGTGATAGCATTTCAAGATATTAAGCAAGAGGTTTGAATGCCAATTTGATATGTGTCTTTGATAATATTTTTATGAAAGTTTATTCATGTATGAGACGTAGTAAACATGCATGAATTTTGTTTAAGTTTGTTTGAGTTAGTATTCATTTGAGAGAACTTGCGAGTTAACTGTTTATCTAATTCGATGTTAGACATGGTTGTTATGTGTTATTTAACAGCATGCTTTTTAGTTATTAGCAAAAAAGAGTGGGCAATGTCACTAGAGTTTAAGATCATGTAGGGATTTTGTTTTACAAAGATTAGGTCTGTGTATGATAGTGAGTCAACACTATAAATGCACCTAAAGACTGTACAAACAAGAACTTAATAAATTATAGCTCTAAGCTGTCTGTGGACATAGGATTTTATAATCAAACCATGTAAATCCTCCTATACCATTTTATATTATAGTTATCTATTATATTATATATAACTAATCCATACTTTTAAATCTCACATGCTTGCTGTGCTTGATGTGTTGGGACATTTTGGGAATCCATCAAGGAGTAAAAACAAGCAAAGACATCAAATAATGCCAAATTCTTGACATAGAGAGTAAAAACATCCTTAGAAGTTGGAGTTAAAAACATGATCTGAGGGATAAAAAAGAGCTTTGATGCCTCAATCATCTCGTGAAGCATAATAGAGGTGTATTGTTTGAAGGAAAATTACAAGGTGATTGTGATGATTGATTCTCAAAATAGATCGAAGCAGAATGCTTTTTGGCAAAATTAAGGGTAAAGTAGATGATTTAGTTTGTGAAAGGAACAGTATATACAGCTTTGGGGTGCCACACCATGTAGTGATTGACAATATAGAATAGTTTCAAATAAGAAATTTGTTCCATAGATACAAAATTAAGCATCAGAGGTCATCCTCCTATAGGCAATGAGCAAAATGAAGAATCCCTACAACCACTTGATTTTTTAGGCTCTATAATGAAATGAATATGAATGTCGAGTAATGAAAATGATCAAAATACCCTTGGAAGCCAAAGGGAGCATGGTTAGAAGAAATCAACCAAGAGTCTCAAAAACTGACACATGATTTCAAAAAATCACAAAAATTAATCTAGGGAGAATCTATTGATAAGTCATATACTATTGCAAAGCTACATATGTTTTGTTTTCATAAAAATTTACAGATTGCAAATCAGAGTTGAACTCAAAAAGTTATGCATGATCGAACAGGTGAAGGTCATAAGGGACTACATTAAAAAGTTACAAAATATGAAGGTCCGATGGCAACAACCGATCGGCTATTTACCAATAGTCAATCGGCTATCAAAGTGCTAACTAACTATCTGCCAATAGTTGACTGACTGTTAGATTGTGAGCCGATGGTCTCCCAGTAGCCGGCTGGCTATTGTCCTGTGAGAAATGAAAAAATTCAAATGAAACCTTCCTTTTTTTTGTTTTTTGATTCCTTTTTCAACTTCAACCATCTCCTATACAAACACCCACTCTCCTCACTTTTCATGGCACATCAAATTCATCTCTTCTCCTTCTTGAAGACACACTTGAGAATTCAAAGAATCTTTTCCAGACTAAAGTTTTTGAGCATTTTATATTACTTTAAACCCGGAAAGGGTACATCTTGAGAGCAGTTCTTTCTTCTCTCTCTTAATTTCTTCTTTACTTTTCTTGCTTTAGAATAGGCATGTTTAGGATTTATTTTTATGCTTAGAAGCATATTTAGGATTATATGAATTGTTTAATCCTTATTTGTTTTGTAAGGTAGAAATGCTTGTCAAGATAAGTCATCCATCCCTCATTTATTAGAAACTTGTTCAGGAGTTTATTTTCTTTGCGAATGCTTAGAATCATTTTTAGGAGCACGTCTTGAATCATACTTAAGGGCACACGAGTGGAATTATGTTACGAAGACTTATGATTATTGAGGCATGCTAGGAAATAGCATATAGTAGGTAAGAATTGTGACATTTACCCTTGAGTGCTTGAAGTAGGCTAGAATTGCTATGATTAAGCTATAATATGCTATGATTTCAAATGATTGACATGAATGGGCTAGAATAGCCATATTTTGTTATGATTGTTTGACTTAGAGTAGAAACACCATGTTAGGCTAGAATTGCTATATTTAAAACTATAATCAAATGCTAGAATTACAATAGGCTAGAATGCCATGATAGAATTATCAAATCTAGGTCGAAGTGCCATGATTCTAGATTATGACTTTGTACTGAATTTTAACTGATTGATATGAATGAATGTATGAATATACCATGTTTAGAAGTATAATTGAATAATTGTATGATGCCATAAAGTGGTGGTGGACTCACATTGATGGTGACGGATGATCACTTACAAAATAATTGAATGTATGAATATGCATGTAAGAGGCTTTATATATATTCAATAGACTCACATATGGTGATAAGGAATTCATTATCTATAAGTCTCGATTAGATTGTTTGTATCGAATGTGCATGAATATGCTTTTATATTGAATACTAGATTTATATGAATGTTATATTTGGGGTGTTGAAAGTAGAATTTACATTATTTCCCTCATGTTTGAAGGAAATATAACTCTATTCCCCTCCCTCTTTCTTTGTATGAATCTATAACTATTATTGATTGAACATCACCTTAAATGTCTTAATGAGGACAAAAATGAAATGTGTGTATAAAATTAACCACCTAAGCGGACTATATAATAGTATGAGTTATTCTTATTTGTTATGCCCTAGTGGAGACAGGATTTTGATTCGAATGAGGCAAATGGCTCGTGCCTAACTTCCCGAGCCCATCTCTGAAGGGATGAGGTAGTTTAGATCCTGAAGTGAAAGATCGAATTGCCCTAATTCATTCCTAATTGAAAAATTAGGTGCCGACTCTGTTTCTCTAAATGTGCCCATGGCTCGTTTGTGCTCTCTCAAGTCTCGAAAGAGGCTTTGACACAATGTCATGGTCACAAACGCTCTGACAGGATGAAAGCCTGTTCATAGTGGCGACTCCACTGGAGATGAGAGAAGTTGATTCTGATAGGGATACCAAATTCTAATACCTAATGTTAATATTATGAGTCCTTACATCACTACACATTGCACACAATGAGCACAAATTGCACAAACTAGTCATGTTGTGTTGGCATGAGAAGTCTTTGGCTTCATTCGACCCTTAAAATACTCATGTTGTTGTCACCACCTTTGAGCACGTACCATTGAATTGGTATAAAAAGGGACCGACCTAAT
This sequence comes from Boswellia sacra, assembly GCA_013180625.2. NCBI lineage: Eukaryota > Viridiplantae > Streptophyta > Magnoliopsida > Sapindales > Burseraceae > Boswellia > Boswellia sacra. The sequence continues at coordinate 36,126 of SNVD02011984.1, forward strand.
GAGACATCTCCCGCTCGATGGAGCACAGACCATTTGCCCTTAAGACTCAAGCCCATGTAGATGAATCTAGAAATTTTCAATAGGATGAATATCCAAAACCCATGTTGAAATGTATGTCCATGGATGTAAATTCCACATGATTAGAATAACATCAACTCAAACCTTATGAAACCATGAATGAATGCCCCATGTCGAATCACCCATAAGAACAAAATGGGGACATGTGCCTTGAGTTGAGGTTATCATGATGTTTAGAAGCCATTTTATGATAATCATGTAGAATCCAACATCAACTTGAATGTTAGAATTAGATGAGAGAATCTCACATTCCCACATTCCACGATGATGACTTGGGAATGAGGCCAAAAATCCTAGGAAAAGAGACTCGACCTCATGAGTGTGGGAGAAATAAGGTTGAAAGGGAGAAGCATCATATCATACATCCTTGCATGCTTGCATGGCACTAACACCTCTGTTTTGCAACCATCATTGCTTGTGTTAGATGAGGTGGTCATTTAACAAGACAAGAGGAACTAGTAATTGAAATGGACTCATCCAACAACAGCAAACAAGAGATGGTCCAGTTGAGAGATGACATGACTGCACTCCAACAAGAGATGACCCAACTCATTGAAACACTCCAAAAAGGGCCCAACCATATGAACCAACCGTCACTCAAAGGTGATAGTGATGGTGAGACTAGCAAAGGTAGAGATAGGATGTAACAGCCGTAATTGTTTTAGGGCTATAAAAGTCTTTGTGGGAGTTAAACAAGGATTATAAAAAAAAATGAGTTATATTTATATTTGAATTAGAAGTTTTATTCCTTTTAGAATACCCTAACCTCACCTAGTATATAAGCAATATTATAATCTTGCAAATAGGGTTTTTAATGTAAAAATTTTAGGGGAGGCTTAGGAACTCAGAGATTTCAAGGTAAGATTATATTTTTTTTTAATTTGATTTAATAATCTTTATTAGAATTATTTTTGTTGTCTAGATTTGTGCTAGGATTTCTGTAGAGGATTTATGAACATCTTAGAATTCTTGAATTTATTAGGATACTTACAATTTGATTTTCAGTCTGGTTTTTTTATATGTTATTATAGACATGTATATGAATGTAAAAACAATTTATTTCACCAAAAAATATTAATATTTCAATTTATTACGAATTTTTGAATTCTCTGTTGAAAATCTGGAAAATACTGCAATTTCTGGATATTGCGAATTTTGGAATTTTTTTTTCATATGCTAGAGGAGTCAGAAATTCCTCAAATTTTATATGCTGCTTTTGCAAGGAGTATATACGTTTCTGTAAATTTTTACGATTTTTAAACTTGTAGAATAAGTTTTATAAAATTTTGAGTTCGAAATGTTTTAATCTGAAAATTCTGGACAGAATTGACTGGCAGAAAATGAAAATCACTTAAAAATAGTTTCTGAACGTAATTTGCTTTGAAAAATTTTCAGTTGAATACTTCATGTGTCTAGTTCTTCTCTACAAAATTCTAGGTTAATCAGATTAGGATATAATTTTCTAAAATTTTTGGAATGAGCTCTGTTCTGGGTATCAGGCTTAGGCAAAACGGTTTGTCTAGGAATTTTAAGGGAATTTTATAGAACATTTGAGGTTTTGAGATCATGAATTTATCAAGATGTTTTCTGGTTATGTCTTAGGACAAATTGTGGACGAGTAAGAGCTAGGATATTTGTCTTTTCAGATCGATCAAGGTAAGTAACATCATACATGTACTATGGTTAAAGTGTAATGTGTTCTTAATAAATATTTTTTATTTGTTAGAACATATTTTTATGTGATATTATATGATTTATTTTCTGTTTTAGAATGAAAATTATGGAATTAGTGTTTTAGAAAAGTGTTTAAATTGATTCTCAAAAACTGTTTTCATGTTAAAGGCAGTTTTTAGTGAAAGGAACTTTTTACGAATCTTATTATTATCTATGAAAAGTTATTTGTATATTTACTTTGAGGATTGTGTGATTTGCAATGGTTTTTGGAATGTTTTGACTCATTGTCCTTAGTATCGATATGAATTCTGAACCCAGCTGTAGTATTAGTGTGCACACGACTTTTGGACCGGGTCACCGGGGATACAGGTGACATACTTTTGGACTGGGTCACCGGGGATACAGGTGACATACTTTTGGACCGGGTCACCGGGGATACAGGTGACATATTTTTGGACCGGGTCACCGGTGATACAGGTGACATACTTTTAGACCGGGTCACCGGGGATACAGGTGACATATTTTGGGCCGGGTCACCGGGATTACGGGTGGCACTATGTGACAAGAGTCGATAAATGTTTTCTGACCTTTAATGATTGTGAATGGTTTCTTTGATTTTAAATGTTACAAATGCTTATGACTCCGTTTTACTAAGATATGATTTTTGGAATTGAAGTATTAAACTATGAATTTGATGATGTTTTTATAATTGTTTTAAGATATTAAATGATTGTATATGATTTTACTTACCGAGTTGATGGCTCACCTCTCGTCTCTAACATTTTATCAGAGTAGCGTAGCGGAAGAGTGGTTGGGCTTGATGGTTGATGTCAAGGCTTTTGTTCATTTTTGGAATTATCCAATAAGAAGATCCCATTTTATTTTAATAATTGTGTCTGAAACTTTAGATTATTAGACTTTGTTTTGACGTAGAGAGATATTAAATTTGTTGTTATGTTCCCTATTTTCTAATAAGAAGATTTATTGAAATTGTATGTAGAGGTTTATTGTTAGTAATGTCCAAGCATATTAGCAATATTTGTGTTTCGGTTTTGGGGCGTTACAGTTATGGTATCAGAGCTTAGGTATATGGTTCTGTAGACTATAAGATGTCAATAGAAAGTAGTGACTTAGATGGAAGTTGATAAGTTTTCTTTTGATCTTAGAAACATAGAACATTCATGCGATTTCTTATTAAAATTTTTATGTTATGCTAGTTTAAGATGCCACCACGTAGACAGACTACTGAGGATTCTAGCTCAAGGGGTAACAATAATCGAACTAGAGGTGGCAATAATCAGGCTAATGACAACCCTACTATTTAAGAAATGGCTCAGGATAATCCTCCATGGATGCGCGCATTTACTAGATTCATGGAGCAGCAGAATAGGCTTATGGAGCAAATGGCAAATCATAATAGTGGGCATGGTGGTAATAGAGAAGGAAACAATGCTGCAGCGGGTGAAGCCGTGGTAACCTTGGAGCAATTCAGGAAACTAAGTCCACCTACTTTTCGGGGTACTATAGATCTTTTGGTTGCTGAGGCTTGGCTAAAGCAAATAGAGAAGATTTTCACGGCTTTGGGTTGTACGAGCAATTTGAGGGTTACGTTTGCATCTTTTGTCTTGGAGGGTGAGGCTAACTATTGGTGGGAAGCCACTTCACGATTGATGATTAATCGTATGGGAGAAGGTGCACAAATTACTTGGAAGATGTTTGTAGACTCCTTTAACGATAAATATTTCCCTGATTGAGTTCGCCATAGGATGGAGGCAGAATTCAATCGTTTGACTCAAGGAAATAGATTAGTGGTTGAATATGAGGAAAAATTCAACTCTTTATCTCGATTTGTGACCATACCAAGTGATGCTGCTAAAGCAAGATTGTTTTTTGAGGGCCTACGTCCAGCCCTTCAGTCTCAACTGGCAATCTTGAAATTGGACACATATGCAGAGATGGTAGACCGAGCTATGATTGCTGAGAGATATTTGGTGGAACCTCAGAATGAGATAGACGATCAGAACCGACAAAATTCCAAGAGTGATGGTAACATCTGGTTAGGCCAGGGGGACACTAATAATTATCCTTCCCAAAGAAAGGATGGAGATGGATCTTCTCAAAACAATACAACCCCTTGTGATCATTGCGGCAATACACACCGTGGGAATTGCTATTGGAACACTGGAGCTTGCTTTGGTTGCGGTCAGATAGGACACAGGATTAAGGATTGTCCAAGGAGGAGAGACTTTAACACTAGTAATCAGGCAGACAATAGTCAAGCAAAGAAGCCAAGGACTCAAGACTAAGGAAGTTGAGGTATGCATCAAATTTCGAGGACGAAATTTTTGTTAAGAGGGAGAGAAATGTAACAGCCGTAATTTTTTTAGGGCTATAAAAGTCTTTGTGGGAGTTAAACAAGGATTATAAAAAAAAAAAGAGTTATATTTATATTTAAATTAGAAGTTTTATTCCTTTTAGAATACCCTAACCTCACCTAGTATATAAGCAATATTATAATCTTGCAAATAGGGTTTTTAACATAAAAATTTTAGGGGAGGCTTTGGAACACAGAGATTTCAAGGTAAGATTATATATATTTTTTAATTTGATTTAATAATCTTTATTAGAATTATTTTTGTTGTCTAGATTTGTGCTAGGATTCACGAACATCTTAGGATTTTCGAATTTATTAGGATACTTAAAATTTGATTTTCAGTCTGGTTTTTTTATATGTTATTATAGACATGTATATGAATGTAGAAAAAATTTATTTTACCAAAAAATATTAATATTTCAATTTATTACAAATTTTTGAACTCTCTGTTAAAAATCTGGAAAATACTGCAATTTCTGGATATTGCGAATTTGGGAATTTTTTTTCATATTCTAGAGGAGTCAGAAATTCCTCAAATTTTATATGCTGCTTCTTCAAGGTAATATATACGCTTTTGTAAATTTTTATGATTGTTAAACTTGTAGAATAAGTTTTATGAAATTTTAAGTTCGAAACGTTTTAATCTGAAAATTCTGGACAGAATTGACTGGCAGAAAACGAAAATCATTTAAAAATAGTTTCTGAATGTAATTTGCTTTAAAAATTTTTCAGTTGAATACTTCATGTGTCTAGTTCGCCTCTGCAAAATTCTAGGTTAATCAGAATAGGATATAATTTTCAAAAATTTCTGGAATGAGCTCTGTTCTGGGTATCAGGCTTAGGCAGAACGGTTTGTCTAGGAATTTTAAGGGAATTTTATAGAACATTTGAGGTTTTGAGATCATGAATTTATCAAGATGTTTTCTGGTTATGTCTTAGGACAAATCGTGGATGAGTAAGAGCTAGGATATTTATCTTTTCAGATCGATCAAGGTAAGTAACATCATACATGTACTATAGTTAAAGTGTAATGTGTTCTTAATAAATATTTTGATTTGTTAGAACATATTTTTATGTGATATTATATGATTTATTTTCTGTTTTAGAATAAAAATTATGGAACTAGAGTTTTAGAAAAGTGTTTAAATTGATTCTCAAAAACTGTTTTCATGTTAAAGGCAGTTTTTAGTGAAAGGAACTTTTGACGAATCTTATTATTATCTATGAAAAGTTATTTGTATATGTACTTTGAGGATTGTGTGATTTGCAATGATTTTTGGAATGTTTTGACTCATTGTCCTTAGTATCGATATGAATTCTGAACCCAGCTGTGGTATTAGTGTGCACACGACTTTTGGACCGGGTCACCGGGGATGCAAGTGACATACTTTTGGGCCGGGTCATCAGGATTACAGGTGACATACTTTTGGACCGGGTCACCGGGGATACAGGTGACATATTTTTGGACCGGGTCACCGGGGATACAGGTGACATACTTTTGGACCGGGTCACCGGGGATACAGGTGACATATTTTGGGCCGGGTCACCGGGATTACGGGTGGCACTATGTGACAAGAGTCGATAAATGTTTTCTGACCTTTAATGATTGTGAATGGTTTCTTTGATCTTAAATGTTACAAATGCTTATGACTCCGTTTTACTAAGATATGATTTTTGGAATTGAAGTATTAAACTATGAATTTGATGATGTTTTTATAATTGTTTTAAGATACTAAATGGTTGTGTATGATTTTACTTACCGAGTTGACGGCTCACCCTCGTCTCTAACATTTTATCAGAGTAGCGCAGCGGAAGAGTGGTTGGGCTTGATGGTTGATGTCAAGGCTTTTGTTCATTTTTGGAATTATCCAATAAGAAGATCCCATTTTATTTTAATAATTGTGTCTGAAACTTTAGATTATTAGACTTTGTTTTGACGTAGAGAGATATTAAATTTGTTGTTATGTTCCCTATTTTCTAATAAGAAGATGTATTGAAGTTTTATTTAGAGGTTTATTGTTAGTAATGTCCAAGCATATTAGCAATATTTGTGTTTCGGTTTTGGGGCGTTACATAGGAAGAAAGCCCCAGTTAACCAAGATGAGGCCAAATCAATCATGCAATTGGCCAAAGACATGGAAAAGGTCCAATCTCTCTTGAAGAAGAAAAGGTTGAATGGGGTCAAAGGCCTAGATGACATTTTGCTCATTGGGGACAAAGATTTGCCTCCCAAGTTTTGCATGCCAGACTTTTGCAAGTTAAATGGATAGGGCAATCTGAAGACACATCTAAGATAGTATACTACTACCATGGCCACCACTCCTTTGTCGAAGGAGTATATATTGAAGTACTTCATGCTATCCTTCGAAGATATGCGGTAGTATGGTAACATGATCTACCCAAAAGAGTTCGAGAGGATTGGGAGTTATCTGAACAGTTTGTGGAGTAGTGTCGCCACAACATCCAATTGGGGGTAACTTTGAGGGATTTGGAGACGACTCGTCAAAAGCCCAATGAGACTTTTTTGAAGTACCTAGTCCATTGGAGGGCCACAGTTGCCAAGATGACAACAAGGCTTGCAGAGAAGGACTAGGTCCGTATGGTGATCAATGGAGCCCCTACGTTCAATGGTGATAGACTTGCAGGCTTTCTAATCAAAACATCTTAAGACTTGTATAATTTGGGCATTCAAATAGAAGATTTGGAGGCCAGACAGAAAAAATCAACAACAACTACCTTGAAAGAAATCAAGGGCAGTATGATGAAACTACTGGGTCAGACGATGAGAATATAAAAGAGTATCAACTAAGGAAGTTCAACCAATTGGATGACCTTTATCTAAAGTATTTGAGGAGCTTTGTGCCTAATTTGTGTTATTCCTATTGACACCAAAGGCTACACAAAACCAACGATCAGTTAACCATAAACATCATAGATATTGTGATTTCCACTAACAAACTGGCTATATCACCGACGAATGCCACTGCCTTCAACATGAGATACAAGACTTGATCGACAATTGAAGAATTCCTAACCCCAGATAATGAATAATGATGTTTTAAGAATGTTATATGAGTTGTGTATTCTTTTGATGATCATTTATAAAATCATGATACTCGTTGGAAATAGATTTTTGGTAATGCATGAGATTGTATCATCTGCATACTTGACCTTTTTTTCGAGATGAGTTTCATTCTTGATTCTTCAACACTTAAGCATAATAGCCATGAACATGGAACTTTATACCACTTAGAGAAACTTTATATGATAGAGCTTTGTGTTAGGATCTTATAAGACTCTAAAACCTGTTTGATCACCACTTGAGGCAAAATCCTAGGCTTCACAACATGAGAGAAGTGATTTAAGCTTCATAACATGAGAGAAGTGATTTAAGTCTTTTTTGGATCGATTGAGCCTTTCAAGCCCACCTCTGCTTGCTTAATTATCCCTAGTGTACCCCATTAAGCCTAATCAAGCCTTCTCTTTATCAAACCACAAAGTTTATCCTAACACTGAAAGATTTTCCTGTATAATACCCTTCACTCATAGCATATGAACATTCTAGAAAAAAGCATTGAGAGCCATGCTCATAGGATAATGAAATAAAGCTGACAAGTTTTTGTGCAATTTTCAGCTCGAAGAAGAAAGAAAAGAAAAGAAAAGAAGGAAAAAAAAAGAGAAAAAAAACCAAACAAAACAAAACAAAAGAAAGAAAAAGAAAAAAAGAGTGCTAATCCTATCGCTCGTAAAGTGTAGGGATGTGGCCACTCAAAATCAAAAACAAAGCAAACTTGGTGGATGAAGACTCAAAAGTTTATGGGTGTAACCTTTTAAAATTGAGATCGAAGTTAACATGGTGATGAAAATGAGTTGATGCTCTCAATTGAAACCTAGAATTGTTGTATGACTATAAATGAGTTAACCTTATAATTTTCTTATCATACCTTGACCCAAGCCTGACAGTACAAGCTTGATAAAGCCATAATGATTCTTGATGTTGTGATGAGCCTACATTATGGATAGCAGTGTGAAGAGTAGGCTTAGAGTAGTCCTTCTATCTTTAGAGATCGATCACTAGTTTCTATATACATAAAGCTATCCAGTTTCAAAAAGTAAAGTATGAATGGCATACACATACACACGAAGAATCTTGAATGAAGCAGTTCTGGCATTAGAGTCAAAATTGTAAACAATCAAGATGTCAATGCATTACCTTTGAGCTATCGAATTCGAGAAATCTTTGAGGAATTCAAATGTCAATCAATTCAATGCACAAATCACATTTAGAATTTCAATTTATTATTAGAGGATATTGGGTGTGTTGAAAAATTGTCAGAAAAGAAGAAAATTTACCAACAGTTTCCATCAAGGGTATCAGAGAAGGTAACCCTACCACTAACAGTGAAGAAGCAAGATATATGGAAGAACTTAGCTATTTTGTCCAGCATAAATGTCTACAAAGAAGAAGAATTAATGCCTTTAAAGCTAGATGAAGAAGTTCCTCAAGACAGTACTAAACTCTTCATACAGGGGGCAAGGAATTGCCTATTCATCTAAAGAAGTGAAAAATAAGCAAAGGGACAAAGAATTACCCTTTGATCTTCAGAAATGAAAAGAATGTGGGGGGCAAAGAATTACCCATTTATCTTCAAAAAAGAAAAGAATGAGGGGGGCAAAGAATTGCCCTAACCATCTTGAAAATCATGGTAGATAGAATTGTCTCAATCATCTCAAAGGAAGCGTAAGAAATGGTACTTGAAATAGGCAGACTAATTATTTGGTAGACGATTATTTTGAGCATTTGAAGATTCATTGCACAAGTCTGTAGTACCAAAAGTCTCCCTTGATCATCACTAAATCATCATTAGTATCTTCTTATAAGAAGAACAAGCTAGGTTTGAGTCAATCCATACCCTCAATGATCGCCTAGCCCGAGAAGCATACATATTTAGCATCAATATAGAGCATGCATACATGAGTAGTAAAATCCTTTTCTTACAAGAAGCATGATCCTGAAAAAAGCATAACACAAAGTGATTGGGTTTGGCAAAATCACAATGCAATATGAAATACTGGGGGAAGCTGTAGAGGAAATGGGCTTAACACCTAGAGGAATCAAAGTAGTGGCATGATGTGCAAGTCATCTGGATCAGCCAAGTTAGTCTCGATAAGACCTAACCGAAGTGATACGAAGTGCAAGTCAGTCTCGAAGAGACCCAATCAAAGCAACACGATGTGCAAGTCAGTCTCGATGAGACCCAATCAAAGCAACATGATATGCAAGTCAGTCTCGATGAGACCGAATTGAAGCAACACGATGTGCAAGCTATCTCGATCAAGCAACTCAGTCTCGATGAGACCTTATTGAAGTAGCATAATGCGCAAGTCGGTCTCAATGAGATACAATTAAGGCAACACGATATGCAAGTCAATCTTGATAAGACCCAATCGAAGTCGCATGATGTGCAAGTCAGCCTTGATAAGACCTAATCGAAGTAGCACGATGTACAAGTCAGTCTCAATAAGACCAAATCGTAGCAGCATGATATGCAAGTCTCTCTCAATGATACCCAATCATAGTAGCACCATATGCAAGTCATTCTCGATGAGACCTAATCGAAGTAGCACGATGTGCAAGTCAGTCCTGATGAGACCCAATCGAAGCATCACGATGTGCAAGTCAATCTCAACGAGACCAAATGGAAGCAGTACAATGTGCAAGCTGTCTGGATTAAGAAACTCAATCTTGATGAACCCAAATCGATGTGCAAGCTGTCTAGATCAGACAATTTAGTCTCAATGAGACACAATGGAAGCAGCACGATGTGCAAGCTACCTGGATCAGGCTCTTCAATTTCGCACGATGTGCGAATTTCCTAGATTAGGCTGCTCAATCAGCAAGATGTGCAAGCCACTTGGGTTAGGCTCCTCAGTCAAGACGATGTGCAAAAATCATCTGCATTAGGCTCCTCAATTAGCACAATGTGTAAGCCGCTATGATTAGGGCTCTTTAGTCAACACAATGTGTAACCTACCTAGATTAGGCTCCTTAATTAGCATGATGTGCAAGCCGCCTATATCAGGCTCCTCAATTTAGCACGATATGCAAATTGCCTAGATTAGGCTCTTTAGTCAGCACAATGTGCAAGCCACCTAGATTAGGCTCCTCGGTCAACATGACATGCAAGAAATTGCTTGGATTAGGTCCTTAATTAGCACGATGTGCAAGCTACAAGGATTAGGCTCCTTAGTTAGCATGAGGTGCAAGCCACCTAGATTAGGTTTCTCAATTAGTACAATGTGCAAAAATCACTTCGATCAGGCTCTTCAGTCAGCACAATGTGCAAAAATTGCCTGGATTAGGCTTCTGAGTCAACATGATGTGCCCGAATGGTACTCACTTTGAATTCCAATGACCTTTAAGGTCTTGGGTTCGAGTGGGGGGAGGCGCTCTTGGGAATAATCCCTTGAGGGTAATAGAGGGTGTCCTATAAGGCCCCATTCCCCAAGATAGGGTAGTACGGGAGGACAAAACCGTGAGGGCCGGTGGGCCCAGAGCGGACAATACTGGACTGTGTGCGACTGTAGCCTGACACGCGGGTAAAAGAGGGTGTCCTATAAGGCCCCGTTCCCCGGTGGACAGGGGTCCGGTCGTTACATAAAAAGGTGCCTTTTTATGTAACAGTCCACTTTGTGGGCCCCATATAATCCGGTATTGTCCTCTTTGGGTACCCCCCGGGCCCCTCAAGGTTTTGTCCCCCGGTACTACCCTGTCTTGGGGAACGGGGCCTTATAGGACACCCTCTTTTACCCTCAAGGGATTATTCCCAGGAGCACCTCCCCTCACTCGAATCCAAGACCTTAAAGGTCATTGGAATTAAAGGTCGTTCCCCAAGAGAGGGTAGTACCGGGGGACAAAACCGTGAGGGCCGGTGGGCCCAGAGCGGACAATACTGGACTGTGTACGACTGTAGCCTGAGCAAGCCGCTTGGATTAGGATTCTCAGTTTAGCACAATGTGCAAATCGCTTGGATCAGGCTCCCAGATCAACATGTTGTGCAAGCCGAATGGATCAAGTAGCTCAGTCTCGATAAGACTTCTCTCAATAAGTACGATGTGCAAAGGTAGCTTTATCTCAATCAGATTTCTCTCAAGTAGCATCATGTACAAAGTTAGCTCCATTTCAATTAGACTTCCCTCAATAAGCACGATGTGCAAAGGTAGCTTCATCTCTATAAGATTTCTCTCAAGCAGCATGATGTGTAAAGTTAGCTCCATCTTGTTAAGATGCCTTTCAAGCAGCACAATGTGCAAAGGCAGCTTCATCTCAATGAGATTTTCTCAAGCAGCATGATGTGCAAAGTCAACTCCATCTCAATGAGACTTCTCTCAAGTAGCACAATGTGCATAGTCAGCTCCATCTCAATAAGACTTCTCTTAAGCAGCACGATGTGCAAAGGTAACTCTATCTCAATGAGACTTAATGATCACTTGAAGCAACATGATGTGTTGAAAACCTAGATCAAGCAGTTCAAGTAGTGCCACGCGTAAGATGCTTGGAACGAACAATATTATGATCAGGATCACCATAAAAAAATGAAAAATACTACAGTCGAAGACAATCGAAGAGGACTATTATTTTGAAGAAGAAAGCTCAAGTTTGATATTCATCTTGAAGAAGGCATCCACTTTGAAGAAAAAAGTCCCCTTGGAGAAGACATCTACCTTAAACAAAGAATTTGAAGTCCACCTTGAAGAGGGTATCTTGAAAAGGAAATTTGAAGTTCAACTTAGAAAGGAAATCGACCTTAAAGAATGAAGTTCATATTAAAGAAGGGATTTGAAGAAGAAAAACTTAGAATGAAATTTGAGCCACATCAAAGGATAGATTTTTGATAACCAGACCCACATGAAATAATTACTATAAAGACTAGAAAGAAGCTTTGTTGGAAGACATTATCGAATATGGTAAAATCTAGAACTTATTTGAATTTACCATCATGAATTGTTTGACATTTTACAGGAACTGGCAAGAACGATGAAAAGATCCTTAGTGAATCTGAGAATCAACAACTTGATGTAAACTCCCAGTGAAGGTCCTATAAATGCAAAATCTAAAGATAACAAGAACAAAGAATAGCAAATCAAGAATTTTCCCTAGTGGACTAGAAGAAATCAAGAATAGAAGCAACAATTCTAGAAAAAAGGGCATGAAACCCAATGAATGCAAAAGTCTAAAGAGATCAAAGAAGAATACTCAGCCGAAGGCACAAAGAATGAAAAGGTCTACACACTGTGAAGTAATGCATGATAGATGTTTTCCCAATGGGTATGCATTGGAAGAAACCCTAAGAAGTAGGTCCACTTAAGAGTGTTTTAAGCCTTTAGAATAGGCATAAGCCCTAAGAAGAGGCGCGCCGAAGAGCGTTGAAAATCCTATGAAGTAGGTGCACTTAAGAGTGTTTTAAGCTCTTAGAATCGGCATAAGCCCTTAGAATAAGCAGAAGCCCTAAGAAGAGGCCTACCGAAGAATGTTGAAAAACCTGGGAAGGAGGTGCACTTAAAAGTGTTTTAAGCCCTTATAATCGACACAGGCCCTAAGAAGAGTCGCTCTGAAGAGTGTTGAAAACCCTAAAAATAGGTGCACTTAAGATTGTTTAAAGCCCTTATAATAGGCGCACTAAGGATTGCTAACAAACCGTAGGAAGTGGGTGTACTAAAGAGTATTTTATTTTAGCATCATAAGGATGCACTTCATGCATTAGAAGGAGGCATTTGTCTGCACTAGAAGAGTGCACATTGTGCACTATAAGGATGCATCTATCCGCACTAGAAGAGTGCACCGCGTGCATTAGAAACATGCACATCAGCCATTGAATGGGCATGCTAGCCCTTGAATGGGCACATCATCCCCCGGGTGGGCACATCTTTTTGTAAGAATTGAAGAAAAGAAGAAATGATGACAAGTCTGAAACAGTGAAAATGAAGGCGAAGATGTCAAGTTGAGAAGAGGAAAGACAAAGTGAGAGTACTTTGTCGATTTTTGTGTCTCACAAACTTCTTCAAAGTAGGGGACAAACTATAGACACATGATTTTTGAGGCTCGATGATGAAATGAAGATGAATTTTGAGTAATGGAAATGATCGACATGCCCTAGGAAGCCAAAGAGAGAAGGGTTAGAAGAAACCAACTAAGAGTCTTGAAAACTGACAGACTTCAAAAGATCATAGAAATCAATCGGGGGGGTTGGGTGGTGGAGGGAAGAGGAAGGATCTATTGATAAATCATATATCATTGTGAAGCTACAGATGTCCATTTTTTGCAAAAATTTATGGATCACAAATCAAAGTAGAACTAGAAAAGTTATGCATGATCAAATAGGTGAAGGTCAGAAGGGATTGCAATGAAAAGTTGCAAACTAGGAAGGTCCGGTGGTCAACAGCCGATCGGCGGTCTACCAACAGCTTGCCGGCTGTTGTCCCATTAGAAATGAAAATTTTCAGTTGAGATCTTCCTTTTTTATTTTCTCATTCTTTTTTCAACTTAACCCAATCCTATACAAACACCCCTGCTTCTCACTTTTTAACACACATCAAATTCATCTCTTCTCCCTCTGGAAGAAACACTTGAGAATCCGAGGAGTCTTTTCAATTTTAAAGTTTTCGGGCATTTTATATTGCTCTAAACCTGGAAATGGTACATCTTGAGAGCAGTTCTCTCTTCTCTATCTTAATTTCTTCTTCATTTTTCTTGCTTTAGAATAAGCATGTTTAGGATTTATTTTTATACTTAGAAGCATGTTAAGGATTATATGAATTGTTTAATCCTTCTTTCTTTTCCAAGGTGAAAATACTTGTCAAGGTAAGTCATCTATCCCTCCTTTATCATAAATATGTTTGGAAGTTAATTTTCTTTGCAGATGGTTAGAATCATGCTTGGGACCCCATGTGTAGAATCATGCTTAAGAGCACATGATTAGCATTATGTTAGAAAGACTTATGATTATTGAAGCATGCTAGGAAATAACATAGAATAGGTAAGAATTATCACATTTACCAGACTATAATATGCCATGATTTGATATGATTGACATGAATGGGCAGAATAGCCATGTTTTGTTATGATTGTTTGACTTACACTAGAAATGCCCATGCTAGGCTAGAATTGCCATATTTAGAATTATAATCAAATGCTAGAATTGCAATAGGCTAGAATGCCATGATAAAATTATCAAATCTAGGTCGAAGTGCCATGATTTTAGATTATGGCTTTGTATTGAATTTTAATTGATTGATACGAATGAATGTATGAATATACCATGTTCAGAAGTATAGTTGAATAATTGTATGATGCCATGAAGTGGTGGTGGACTCACATTGATGGTGAGGGACCATCACTTATAAAATAATTGAAGGTATGAATATGCATATAAGAGGCTTTATAGACATTGAAGCGACACACATATGGTGGTGAGGAAATCATTATCTATCAAGTCTGCACTAAAATGTTTGTATCAAATGTGCATGAATATGCTTTCATTATTGAATAATTGATTTAAATAATTGTTGTATTTGGAGTGTTAAAAGTAAAATTTACTTTATTTGTTTTTTTTGGAAAAATTACTATTCACATAAAAAGAAAAAAATTGTACAAAATACGAGGGACATACCCCAAGAAGAGTACTTAGTACTCACAAGTCCAAAAGGAAGAAAAACGAAGCCCAAAGGCCTCAAACAAAAAGCGAGATATGGAGCCAAAAGGCCCAAACAAAAAAGAAAAGGCGCGTAGGCCCAATAACGACCGCAACAAAGCTAACATTCCCAAGACAATGCAACAAAAGGGCGCATGTGCCCAATTAAACAAAACAAAACTCAAAAAACCAACTAATAACGAAGGCCCCATATAGCACGAAGCTGAGGAGTGATCACATACTTGGCCTCAATGGTAAGAAGCCGAGAGCGGACCAATGCAAAAATCTCATCAATCACCTGACGACGAGTCCGATGTCGCTGCTGATACACACGATCATTCCTCTCATACCATAGAAAATAAACTGTAGCAGAGAAAACCAAACGTGCAAGGATATGCCCAAAATTCTTCCTACCTTGAAGATGAAGACAAGCCTAATGAAGTAGAGAGAGCCAACCAGAAGATGGCCAAACAATAAGAGTCTTAGCTGAAACTCCCACCATACAGAAGACGAGAAAGGACAGCTGAAGAAAAGATGCTCGTGCGTCTCATTTGCTGAAGCACAGAGAACACAACCTGAAGAAGATAACATGCCATGACTTCGTAGTCGATCCATAGTACGAAGACGGCCCAATGAGGCAAGCCAAAGTATAAAGGAGTGCCTTGGAATATGGCCAGGGAACCACAGAAGATGATGAAAGGAGTTTACCGAGCGTCTACTCCGTAATAATTCCCACGCTGAGGCAATAGAGAAAATACCAGAGGTGTGGCCCTTCCAAACAATATGGTCAAGAGTCCCCATCATAGGTCGGATGCGGATAGAGTCCCAAACTCGTCTGAGGTCCGGTCCACCTTCAGAAAAAGCCCAATCTCCATCCTGAATGATAGCTGAGACCTTTGCATCTGAGGGAAGGCCTGTAGATGAAAGAGTCCTGAATGAAAACAAATCACAAAGACGCCCCTGCGGCAACCAGTAATCCTGCCAAAGTGAGGTATCACGTCCATCTCCAATGGAAGAGACAAATTTACCCCTGCACCAATCCCGACTCTATAAAACCTTCCTCCAAGACCAGGAGGCTCCAGAAGTAACCCGAACCTGCCAAAACGAGCGACCCCGAAGGAGTACCTTATGAACCCAAAAAGACCATGTGGAAGACTTATCAGAAAGAAGTCTCCAAACATGCTTCAAAATAGCAGCACGATTCCACTCCTTCACTCGCTTGATTCCTAAACCCCCTTCTTTCAATGGATAGCAAACCGAATCCCAAGCTACTTTGGCCCCAAAATGAGACAAAGAGGTTCCTTTCCACAGGAAAGCAGCCAGAATACCCTCGATCTTCCGTACCACAGCTGCCGGTAAAATAAACATAGATGACCAATAGACCTGGATGGAAAATAGTACCGACTTAATCAACTGGAGATGGCCAGCATAAGTCAGCACAGCAGATGTCCACAATCTGACCCTCGAGAGAATCCGCTCTATCAAAGGAGCACAATCTGAAAGGCGTAATCTGGTACTAATCAGTGGCACCCCCAAATATCGGACTGGCAAACTCCCCACTTGAAAACCCAAGATGGACTGTAACACTGTACGATCCTCATCATTGACTCCAGATAAGAAGACATGACTCTTGGCTGAATTCGTAACTAAACCAGAGAGCTCTGTAAACTCCTGTAAAGCATCATGAACTACCCTAACAGAGCCCACATCTGCCCCACAAAAAACCATCAGATCATCTGGAAAACAAAGATGAGTAAGAGAAATCTGCTGGCATCTCCAATGGTATCGAAATCCAGGCTGCTGAGAAGCCTCCGGAAGAATACCACTCAAACCCTCCATGGCCAACACAAAAAGGTATGGCGACAACGGATCACCCTGTCGAACACCTCTAGAAGTGGGAAAGAAACCATGAAGCTCTCCATTTAAAACGATCGAGAAGTGAGAAGAAGACATGCATGTCGCAATCCATCGGACCATACACTCTGGGATACCAATCGTCCTTAAACCCAAAATGATGAAATCCTAACTGACAGTATCAAAAGCTTTGTGAATATCCACCTTTAACGTGCACCGGGGAGGCGAATGCCCAATGTGGTAATTATGCATAAGCTCTTGTGTCAATAGAATGGCATCAGAGATCCTCTGACCTGGGACAAAAGCTGACTGCGAACTCCCAACTACATCAGGTAACACTGCTTTGAACCGGTTTACAATCACTTTAGAGATGCACTTGTAAAGAACGTTGCAACATGAGATTGGTCGAAAGTCACTCATAGTCCGAGGAGTCTCAACCTTGGGGACCAGGGCAATCCCAGTGGCATTAACACACTTCGGCATCCGACAAGTTGCAAAGAAGTAGCGCACCGCAGCCATAAACTCAACACTAATAATGTCCCAAGCCCGTTTAAAGAACAGAGAAGTGTACCCATCCGGTCCTGGAGCTTTATCATCGGGAATCGAGAATAAAGCTGACCTGATCTCATTATCAGTAATAGGGCACACTAAAGAAGGCAGTATCTCCGTAGAAACTCTGCCAGAGAAAAATCGAGAAGCATCTACAAGAGAAGGGCGAGGAGGAGCTGTAAGCAATTTCTGGAAATACCTCACAGCTAGATGACCTAAGTCGCCTCTATCTGTAACAATGGTGCCAACCTCATCCTCAAGCTGACGAATCCGATTCCTGACTTGTCTATGGATCAGAGACTTGTGAAAGAATTTAGTATTCTGATCCCCCTGAGAGAGCCATTAGATCCTAGACCTCTGCCGAAAGAAAGCCTCTTCATCCCTGCACAACTGAAAATACTGCTTAGCAAAATCCCTCTCAGCCAAAATACACTTTGGGGAAGAAGGGCTCTCATCCAGAGCAGCCTGAGCTGCTGCCCACTGAGCCCTAACCTCACTGACCCTACTAGAGATGTGACTAGAGGCCTTGGCATGCAAAGTCTTAAACTCCCGTTTCAACAACCCCAATTTCTGCGTAACTCGAAACAAAGGATCCCCGTCCACAAGCGTAGACCATACTTTCTGAACAATCTCCAAAAAATCCTCTCGGTCAGCCCAAAAGTTTAAAAATTTAAAAGGACTGGAGGTCTGCCTACGTTGATCTCCAAACCTGATGACCAAAGCACTGTCATCAGAAACATCCCGTGGAAGAATCTCAGAAGTTGTGTTTGGCCAAGTCAAGAACCAAGAAGCGCTACTGAAACTCCAATCAAGAGTCCGGAGAATAGTACCCTCTCCCTGCTGCCCATTATGCCAAGTATACCAGAGTCCAAGAGATGGAACTCTGATCAATGCTGCATCATGTATACACTGACCAAAATCATCCATATAACCACGCCAAGCCTGATCCCCTCCAACTCTATCCGACGAGCGTAAAATCGCATTAAAATCACCCAATGCCAACCAAGGTAAGTCACCAAAATCCCTGGACTGAGCTCTGATACAGTCCCATAACTGTCGACGGACACCCGTATCATTAGAACCATAAACAAATAGCAAACCAAAAGAAACCCAATCAGATAATCTGGTAGCCCGACAAACAATCCATTGTGAAAAAAGCTGCAGATCACTCAACCTATACAATGTAGGATCCCAACACACCAAAACTCGGCAAGCAATTGACTCAGTGGCATTGGATAAAAACTTCCAAGAAGGACAAATACCCGAAACCACTGAAGCAAGGTGTCGCTGATCAACCTTAGTCTCTAAGAGACCAATCAAACCTAAAGAATACTTAGAAATCCAATTTCTAACTGCCCGCTGCGAAGAGAAGCCATTAAGGCCTCTAATATTCCAACTTCCTATCATAGGAAACTGGAAATAACTCATGACTGAAAAAAGAAATCATTTGGGGCGCACGCCTCCTTTGCCCCCATTGCCACCCTTTTTACTCTGGACCTTTTTACCCTGACCAGCAGGAGGAATAGGAATAGAGTTAGATCGTCGACTATCCAAAGGCTCTGTAAGGGTTTTCGGAGAACCCGGAGCAATAACCTTCTCTAGAGGAGCAATCCTTGAAGAATCAGGTAAAGTAGCTATAGGGCTATCAGGGCACTTCAGAATTTGATCCTGGTGAGTCTCAATAGGAGATAGTGAATGAGGATCAGAATCTGACTCAGAACTCAAACCATGGGTAGCAATCTGGCCTAGTTTAGTAAAGATCCTTTCCATCGAATCTGCCCCAATAGTTACTGGATTTGAAGTCAATAGTGCAAGAGGTCCAGCTGGTGTGGAGTCAATAACAATACCTTTACCCTTGTCTCTTAGAGCTGGGGTTATATCTTCAGCACTAATCTGATATTGGCCAGGCTCAATATGAACAACTGCTGCAACAACAGGGTCAGTAGTCTTCCCCTTATCTCTCAAGATGAGGGCTGTAGTAGTAACTCACGCCTCAGCCTCTGTACGAGCAGAAGTTGCAACAGGTATCGGACAAGTATGGCCAAACAAACAACACTTGGGACATCGTTTTGGCTTCCATTCATATTCTACCCTGATCTTGATCGGTTCAGCAGAAAGCTTACACAGGATCTCAAAGTCTTGCATTGGGGCATGCTCCGCATCTATCTCAACACAGACTCTGGTATAGGATAACCTAGTGTGCTCATAAGTCATCCTGTCACATGATAAAGGTCAACACATACTAGAAATAGCACTGAGTGCTTTGGTTGACCACAATGGAAATGGTAGTCCATATAACCGAATCCAGACTGGAATCCTGGACATCCTGCTCTGATCAAAAGGGAAATGAGGATTCCATTGTTGAAGAATGATGTGCTTCCCACCAAACATCCAGGGTCCTCTCTCTAAAATATCCTGAACCTCCTCCACTGTTCTAAATCTGAAAATCAAGAATCCCATCCCAGTAGAGCGGACATCCTCTAAACCACTAGATTGCCATGCACGCATCGCAATGGAACGTGCAGCATGAAAAGGTATAGTATACCCAGAAAAAAAAACCCACGATATAGCGCAACCAATCAGCCCCTGCATCATCAACCAGCTCATCATGGAGCTCAAGGATTGAACCCAGGTCCTTCCGGGCTATCGAGTCAAGGCAAAATCTAGTGCTGGCCTCAGTAACCCGAACCCTATCAGCCCAAGAACCGGGTGGTTTGGGTAAGGGTTGTTTGAGGGTGGTGTTTCGGGCAGGTGGGTGTGTTTGAGTGGCACGAGGCGGGCGTTGGGTCTGGTTCTGTTTGTTAGGGGCGGAGGTGGCCATAGTAGGGATGGTGTAGTGTAGGCTAGAAAATGTGTGGTGAAAATAGTGGGTAACCTCAACCGGAAGCAATAAACCAAAATTAACTCCAAAATCCAAAATACCAACCAACAATCAATTCAACCAAATATCTCCAAATCAGTCAATTCAACCAAAGTATCCAACCGACAATCCAAATAACCAGGTGCATGCAGAAAAGCAAGTTCACAACAGTTTAAGAACAAATTAAAGAAGATAATGTGAAATTGCGATATAGGGTGTGCATACCGGTCACCAAAACGGGCATGAAAAAAGAACCAGTGAATAGTTTCTATTGATGTCGCTCCTTGGATTTGATTATCCGCAAGGAATTTGGGTGTCAGCCAAGAAGCAAATATGCATGTAATAGGCTGAAGAGCAACCTGGAAGAATCGATGAATAGTGTTTTCGATTGAACAGTACTGCTGCCGTCAGAAATAGTATCTCCGAAAATATAAATGCGATTTCAGGGAGAAATACTGGGAATCCGATGATACTACAGAAGGGAAACCTGATCGACGCCTCTTGATCTACACTTTGGTACCGGAGGTGACGACCCACTCGCCGTCGAACAGAAAAGCGGTGGTGAATAGTAGATTAAAAACTCCGTGAACGGGGCTGAAGACGGTCGAAACAGATTTCGGTGTTGAAGAAAGATTTGCAGAACGGGCCGAGATGAAGCTGACCACGCTGGCGGTGACTATTCACTCGCCACTCTGCCGTCGTGAATAGTGAAAATCGATACCCTTTTTCTGTAGATTTGAACGTTTTCCGTTCGAAATCTCGAAAGGCTCAAGAAGGAAAGTTTGATTAGCGTGTTTCGGTCTACAATATGTGTGAATCTCAAAGCGTAACTCGCAAAACCGGCGAAATGAACAGTAACTCCGGCGGTGTCATTTGAGAGAAAATCATGTTTCCCTCCCTAAACCCTTACTTTATTTGTTGAAGAGCAATGTAATCCTCTCCCCTATCCCCCATGTTTGAATGAAACGTAACTCTATTCTTCTCCCTCTTTCTTTGTATGAATATACAACTGTTATTGATTGAACATTACCTTACATGTTTTAATATGGATAAAATTAAAATGTGTGCATAAAAAAAACCACCTAAGGGGACTGTATAGCAACATCAGTTATTCTTATTTGGTATACCCTAATGGAGGCTGGATTTTGATCTGGATGAGGTAAATGGCTCGTACTTAACTTCCCAAACCTAGCTTTGAAGGGATGTGGGTAGTTTAGGTCCTAAAGCAAGGGATTAGATTGCCCCTATTCGTTCGCAATTGAATAATTGGGTGGCAACTCCTTTTCTTGAGACGTGCTCATGGCTAATTCGTGTTCTTTTAAGTCTCGAAAGAGGTTCTGACACAGTACATGGTCTCAAACACTCTAGCAAGATGAAAGCCCCGTTCACAACCCCCAATGCCAAAAATTTCTAAAACACAAGAATCCTAAGATACCAGAATGTCTTACACTACCTTCATCATCCAATTCCATCAACTGGGTCTTTTCCAATGCCTTTGTTTGTCCACTCCTCAATCTCCTCCTGCTCAACACTATTCTGCAAGATAAAGCTAAATCTTCTTTCATGAAATCGACAAGTTGAATCTGAGATCAGTTCTCCTCTTATTGAAATTGGTCTACCTCTCATTAAAGTTGACTATCATGCCCAAGAAACATAAGCAGATCTAGCATATGTGCATAAACATGGAAGTATGCATACATAACATTTGTATAGATATGTTAAAATAGCAAGGAGAAAGATGAAGCATGACATGTAGAAGTGAAGATTAAGAAGATCAACATTGGAATGGACATGCGCCCAAGAATGGCATACCACTAGCAGATGTTAAACTCTTGAGAGGTGGATCTTCAGTTATGCTGGAGACAATGTGATGGTGGAATTCTCCATGATTGCAAAAGGCAAAAGCAAGAGAAATCAATAAAGATGATCAAGGATCAGGCATCAGATGGAGCATGCAGTGATGGAAAGATCAAGCACATTCAAAAGGCAGAATTTTAGTGAAATACTAGGGTAAACCCAACAGGAAGAAGGATTAGCTTCTTCAAAAATAGTAGCAGCAATAGAAGAGAAAGGAATAGCTCCTCAAAGGGCAGTATTCTTTGAAAAGATAAGATCTTTGTATACTCTGATGAACATACTAATGAATCTTTTTGCAGGAAGCATAACGCAAACTCAATCCAGTCAAATACTAGGAGTAAGCCCCAAATGAAGAGGGATCGATTCTTCAGGAGCAATAGTAGTAGCAACAGAAGGAGGTTAAACACTTCTCAAGCAATGAGAATATGCTATAGATATAATCAAATTGAGAACCGACTTCTTTGGAATTGCAATCTGGAGGATATAATGTAAAGTCAAACTATAGTGAGATTCAATATGGAATACAATAAAAAATTGACCTTTCAAGATGTAGTCTAGAGTGAACGAAAGTGAGGATCATAATGGAAGGTAATTAAGTGTTGTCAATATTCGATGATTCCCCAGTGGAGAAACTTAGAAGTTTGTATTAGAACTACAGTCTGGAAGGAGCTTAAGATGTTTGAAAACTAAACCAAGTTTGATACCAATGGAGTACAATAAACTAGTATCCTAATCGTGCATAAAGTTCAAATCTAAACCCCAATGGAGCACGGTGAAAAGGAATCCCCAATAAAGCATCAAATCCAATCCAATTTTTAGTAAAGCATAAAAATCAAATTCTATCTTTTGACATACAGTCCAAAGTGGACAAAAAATCCCAAGTGAAGAATGGACTCAAAACAGTTTAGAAGAGTCACAAAAAGTAGAAAGGGTAACTCATTCAGAACCAATCCGACTACGCCTAAAAATGGCAAGACTTTCATTCAGCTAAGACATAAGACCCCATGAAAGCATAAGGTACCATGATCTTAACCCCCCTATACCCAAATTTCAAGGTGGCCCCTCCATAGCCAAACTTTAGAGAAACAACACAGCCAAATTTCAAGGCAGCCCCTCCATAGCCAAATTTCAAGGAAACTCCACAGCCAAATTTTAAGGTGGCCCCTCCATAGCCAAATTTTAGAGAAACCCCTACATCACCATATTAAGCCAAATTTTAGACAAACCCCTACACCACCAAATTACCAAAACACCCACACATCACCAAAATTATCAAAGTACCCTCAAAGAAAGCAGATTCACACCAACATCATATCTGTACCACTCCTCAGAAGGCACAAGCTTAAGACGTGATCCTCTACGAAGTAACAAATTCTACCCACAACATCAAAAAATGACAGTGCTAAATCCAAACATCAACAAAATCCAATTTCAACTCTAGACTTAGCCAAGCCCTTGTGAAAGCACAAGACATCAAGATGAAAGCAACCAAACTCAGCCAAGCCCTTATGAAAGCACAAGACACCAGGATAAAAGCATGTGAATTCAGTTTGAGCCCTCATGAAAGCACAGGCACCAAGATTAAAGCATCTAGACTCAATTAGAAACTTATGAAAGCACAAGCAATAGGATGAAAGCATCCAAGTTTAGTCAAGCCCTCATGAAAGCACAGGCACCAAGATTAAAGCATCTAGACTCAATCAGAAACTTATGAAAGCACAAGCAACAGGATGAAAGCATCCAAGTTTATTTAAGCCCTCATGAAAGCATAGGCACCTGGATGAAAGCATCTAGACGCAATCAAGCACTTGTGAAAGCACAAGCAATAGGATGAAGGCATCCAAATTTGGGTAAGCCCTTGTGAAAGTAGAAGACATTAGGATGAAAGCATCCAGACTTAGCCAAGCCCTTGTGAAAGTCCAAGACATCAGGATGAATGCATCCAAGTTTAATCAAGCCCTCATGAAAGCACAAGCACCTAGATGGAAGCATCCAAACTCAATTAGGCACTTGTGAAAGTATAAGTACCAGGATTAAAGCATGACACATCCAAAAAAGGATTATCTCCCAAGTATAGGAGTGTCAAAGTAATAAACCCGGCACGATAGGGGTCGATCCACAAGGAAGAAGATTTAGCGATACAAACTAAAGAATGAGCAAATATGATATGAATAATTCAAGTAAATAGCAAGATAATATTAGCAAATAAAAGTAAAGATGGTAAGCAGTACAATCGACCATTCAAATATAAAACAAAAATAAAAGGTGATAAAACCATCCATGGAAATAGGTGATAAAACCTATCATAGCAAATGAAAGAAAAATTTCTTAAGCAATAAATGAGAATAATTTAAACACACAAGTAAAAAGAATTAACAAAATAATAATAAAAGCAAAGGTTAGGGGATCGGCCCTTGAAATATCAAATAATGATAAACACCATAATTATAACTCAATTGGAGTCCACACATCAAGGAGATTTCAATCGAAAGGTATGTCATTTAGGCCCATTTTAGTTATATGAATTATACTTGTTTCATTACCAATATTTATACCACTTCTTATAAATGGGTTCAAGCATCCAATGTGCCAATCACCATATGTCTACAACAAATCAAGGTTCCCAACAAGACTTAAATTGGTAAGGGAGAATCATAGGATGTCTAGAAAGGATCCAAGGATTTGATGTGCCAAGGATTGTCTACGATGGATCAAGGCCTTCACTTTACGAGTGGTGTCCAGATTGATTAATAAAATAAATATAAGACATAAAAAATAAACAACACAAGATTATGATTATTAAGCATATATCAAAGGGTTAGAAAATCCTTATTCTCATATCAAGGGTTTCACCCTCTTCACCTTAGCAAGAGAATTTATCAAGAGATTATGCAAGAAAGAAATAAATTGTAAGAAAAAAAAAGATTTATTAATAATATTAAGAGAACAAAACACAAGAGCGAAAAGACAACGTTAAGAGATCCCAACCAAGAGCCAAGATACTATTTGGGCCACAATTCACCTTTATTTATAAATACAATTGAGGGTCAAATTTGTCAAATTGTAAAGGAGGCAATTGTTGACAATTTGAATCATCACGTGCACCAACCTTGGCCGCCAATTTTGACATTCAAATATTCATAATTTTGATCACATGTCTCATAAAAGTTGTAGATATTTCTCTATACTTTCTAGTACATCTTGAATTATATGATTTGGATACATATTTCAAGAGATACTATCAAAATACTGAGGCATAGTCAAGCGGGCTCAAAACCACATATGGGTTCATTTCAATCCTATTTTTGGTCCACTAGACGCCTGAATTTCATGATACTTGTGAAATACAAATTTGTAGAAAATTTAATCAGATTTCTACGAAATCAAGAGTTGCACCATTCTGATCTATAAATAGAAATCTATGCCTATTCTACTAAACCTACATCAAAACTGAAATTAAGATGAAACTAAATCAAAAGATGCAAAAACTACAAATATACTTAAATTGAGGAATTTAATGACACAATTAGTGTAATATGATAATTTAAGCTCTTATTAAAGATACACATTTAAGTATTCATCACACCCCCAACCAACTTATTGCTAGTCCTTAGCAATTAAAGCGTTATTATTCAACAGTGACTTATAGAATTTTATATTATTGCACTCTCCTTGATTTTATCCAAATAAACAAACTGTCACCAATTTTTTTTTAAGGACTCATATGCATTTTAGCCAAGATATTAATAAACCTTCTTTTTTGCGCTCAGTCGACACATGACTGCAAAACTTTTTAGAAAGAAGCCATATCAGTTCTAATACTTGTCAAGACTAACGACCTTAGGCAGGGGGCATTCGCTCATCATCATTTTTTTTTTTTTTGTGACAATGCATTATTAACCCATGTAACAAGCCTTAGGCTAATGACTCCCAAACCAGTTGGCCTTAGGACATTAGGTGTTAAGACATCCCTATGAGCTTAACGACTCGAGTTGTTGATGCTTCATTTTTTCTTAGAAAAATTGTTGACAGTGCAATGTTCGATCCCTTTAAGCTTTCTCCTTAATCCATCAAACGAGCTTTAGGCTAATAGCTCCCAAACTAGTTAGTCTTAGGTTATTAGGTGTTGAGGCACTCTTCAAGCTTAATTGCTCAAATTAAAGAGGTTACGAGATGAAACTTGACACATCCAAAAAAGGATTGTCTCCCAAGTATAGGAGTGTCGAAGTAATAAAACCCGGTGAGACCGGGGTCGATCCACGAGGAAGGGAATTTAAGCGTTACAAATTATAAGCTAAACAAATGTGATATGGATGATTCAAACAAATGACAAGATAATATCAATAAAT
>SNVD02011986.1:0-60387 GCA_013180625.2 Boswellia sacra
TAAGGATAAATATGGTAATTCTTATCTATTCTATGCTATTTCCTAACATGTTTGAAAATCATAAATCTTCCTAGCATGATTCTAATAATGAGCTTCTAAACATGATTCTACAGCATTTGAAAAAAAAATGCTCATAAACATGTTTCTAATAAAGGAGGGAAATATAACTTACCTTGCCATGCATTTTCACCCTGCAAAATAAACAAGGGTTAAAATAATTCATCATAACTCTAAACATGCTCCTAAGCATTAAAATAAATCCTAGTCATGCTCATTCTAAGTATAATAAAACCTAGGTATGCTTAATTCTAGGAAAGAAAAATAAATAAGAAAATAGAAGGGAGAAAAGAGGACTGCTCTCAAGACGTTCTCAGTTTAAAGCAATAGAATGCCTAAAAAAAATTTAAACTAGAAAAGACTCCTTGAATTCTCAGTGTGCCTTCAAGAGGGAGAAGAGAAGATTTCAGTGTGTGAGTGAAAGTAAGCCAAAGGGGGGGAGGGGGGGTTGTTATATAGTTAATGGTTGAATTAAAAAAAGGAAGGAAAACTCAAAGTAGGAAGGTTGTTAAAAAAATTTTTGAAAAATGAAGGGAGAACAACTAGCCAGATGTGTGAGGATCATCGATCGGCTATGGGTGGATAGTTAGACGATGGTAGGACAATCGGCCGGTTGTGGGCCACCAAACCCTTCGATTTTACATTTTGTCAATGCAATCCCTTCTAACTTTCAGCCGTTCGATCGTGCATAACTCTTCAAGTTCAACTTTGACTCACAATTCATGACATTTTTTTGAAAAGTAGACATCTAAAGCTTCGCAATGGTATATGACTCATCATTAGATTCCTCTTGGATTAATTTCGGTGATTTTTCAAAGTCATGCATCGGTTTTCAAAGCTTTTGGTTAGTTTCTTCTCATCTTTCTTCCTTTTGCTTCCAAGGGCATTTCGATCATTTTCATTGCTCGACACTTCATCATTGAACCTCGAAAATCAAGTGTCTACAAGCATCCTACTCAATTTTCTCACCTGTCTTAGGCTGACAGCTTTCCCAATACTCACAAATGGGTGCATGAGGGACGACATTAGGGCCATCGCAATTAGGAGCGATGCCCAAAAACCTTTGAACCCACTGAAGTTGCACTACCATTGTTAGATCATACAGGCGACTGTCGCAAGAGATTGGATCCCTAGAAAAGGAAGTGCCCATCAAAGCAATCAAGTCGAAGGGCGTAATCTATCAAAATGTAAGGTGGAAAGTATGAGCGATGTCCATCCATTTCTCCACCAAGGCTGCCAAAGTCCGACGATTTGTGCATGTCTGCTCAATGAGCAAGGTCTTGATGAATTCATTGAACCCATCATCTGATATGCGCCTCTGAAAGAGAACTACTGGGATGGTGATATACCACTAGATGGCATAAGAATTTGAGCCTTTATACATGTTCTCCACCTGAAAGAAAGAAAAGGGTGTTGGTAAAAATAGAACGGGTGAAAATGCAAAGATAGGAAAACTAGAAGATATAGGTAGGCACCTGTAAGTAGAGGAACCCTAAAGGTGTGCGGATGCCATGAAGAAGCCCTAGTGGTGCAAGACGTGGCGCCTGTATCAAAAAAAGCCTTAAAGGTGCCAAGTTCAACTTAAAGGCACACACCTCTAATGAGAAAACCCTAAAGGCAAACGCCTATATAGACATAAGTGTAAACCCTAAGAATGCATGCCTTTCACTACTTATAGGTGCCAAGACAACTTACAGGCACGCACCATTATTCAAACTTTTGGGGCCTTTGAGAGAGGTGCCGAGATTTTCTAGAATGAAAAATACCCAAAAATTATACAAAACGCAAGAAAATGCAAAAAACATATCAAGGACACCAAGATAAAGCATAAGGGAGTGTGACCAGCCAAATCCCATCAGATTCTAGTAGTGCCACTGATGGGGCCTCCGATAAGTGTAGAATGCATCACTAGAGTGTGGGGAGGAACTGTAACATCAACCAGGTAACCTATCATGGCTACAAGAGGTTGAAAATGCAAGAAAATCAGATGATTTTTTAAAGAAATCAGGGAGAAAATTAGAAATAGCGAATGGTGGTCGGGAAAGAAATTTTCTTATATTGTCTCACACGTTAGAGGCACACATCAGTCGTTTAAGTGCGTGCCTATAGCTACAAGCGCACGCCTCTAAATAAAAAATTTGAATTTTGGCGAAATTCTAACCCAAATTTTGTATAATTTTCGAGGACACCTGAAGAAACACATAGTACATCGAGACCCCTAAAAGCTGTAAAATTGCATCCAAAACCCTAAAGAACTGATGAATTACATCACGGCCCCAATGGGCTAAATGATCGAACCAACGCCTCCAAAAAGCTGATAATTGCATCCAAAGCCCAAAAAGTTACAAAATTCCATATGGAACCAAAAACCTATAAAATTGCACCAAAACCCCAGGAGAGTGTAACACTGCACCAAAAGCCCCTAAAAAAATTTAGAATTTCAACAAGCTCATTCAAAAAATGTGGAATCACACAAACAAAATTTAGTGACAATCCTTTCAGAGAGTGTGGAATAGCACTAAAATCCTTAAGTGTGGAATTACGCAAAGGTATTTTTAGAGAGTGTTGAGTCACACCAAAGATTTGCAGAGTGCGGAATACCACCAAGATCCTCAGGCATGGAATTACACAGAGGTATCTAGAGAGTGTGGAGGCACAACAAGGATTTGTGGAAAGTGTAGAATGGCACCGAAATCCTTAAGCATGGAATCGTGCATAGGTGTCTTCAAAGATGTGAAGTCACACTGAAGACTTTTAGGGAGTACGAAACAACACCAAAATCCTCAACCATGGAATTGTGCATGGGTGCCTTCAGAGAGTGTGGAGTCATATCAGAGGTCTTTAGAGAATGCAGGATGGCATCATAGAATCATGAGATGGTGTAGCATCACCTTAAAAACCATCCAAACAAAAAATCTAATGGAATCTAGACATCAAGCCCAAAGCAAGTAAGTGTAAGGTATAGTATACTTTGTCCGATGTTTGTGTTCCACAAACCTCGCCAACTAGGGGGCAAATTGTAAGCAGTAGAATTTTGCTTATGGTTTTAGAGGCTCAATTACGATAACTAGAGACAAAAATCAGAAGTCCTTTCTAGACTTGCAAGGACACTGAGAATCAAACATCAAAAATAGGGTAGGAAGCCAAGTAGGCTCAGGACCAATGCGGTACTCATGGGGAGAGTTTGAGACCCTAAGAATCATGTATGTCCAATCCATACATAGATTGACCTTCACGGTAAGGTCACCGTGGGATTGGAAGGAGGTAGGGAGCCCCTTCTTGAGGTCTCCAGCATAACAACCTTGGCCCAAATGGTGAAAGTCAGTGCGAAGTAGGCTTGGCACTTGTAGGCTTGGGCTGGCACCTATAGCACTACAGGCGCTTGCCTCTATCTAAAGGTGGATCACGCGTGCCCCTGGTTATTACAGGCAGGGGATGACGTCTGTAACCTTATAGCGTGCTCCTTTAGGGCTTGCACCTCAAAAGGATCTAGTAAGTGCGTGCCTATAGCAATAGTCCCACATCGGGGAAAAGTGCTTGCTTTTGGGGAAATAGGAGCCTATATAAGGGTACCTAGCTCCCAATTCAAGGTATCCAGCAATTTTGGGGAAAATGCCTAAAATTGGCAATTTTGAGAGATTTTATTTTGAGAGATTTTGAATATTTTATAGAATTTTCCTTCAGTATAAATATTTTTGGTATTCTCTTGGTATTCCTGGTGTCCCTTGGATTATTTTGGGAAGCTAGAGTTAGTTGAAGATTCAACTTCCGATTAAATTCAAAATTTGGTAAGTTTTCTGAGGGCCTCCTTTTTAGTATAATATTTTCCATGTTTAAGTACAATTAGAAGATAATTATGCCACGTTTAGTTTAGGAGTAGTTTAGTTAATTAATAGTTAAATATGCCATGTTTAGTTTAGTTAATTAATAGTTAATGCCATGCTTAGTTTAAATCAGCGGTAGTTAATTAGCAATTAATTATGCATGATTTGTGAATAATTAGTTGTTAGTAAGTAGTTAATAAGTGGTTAATTAAGCATGATTATTGGTTAATTAGGGGTTAATTATGTGATGTTTAGACAATAATTATGCATGCTAAGTTAAGTAATACCATGGCTAGTGTAGAAATGCAATGATCGATGTTTATTATACTCGTCATTACCAATGTCTTTATTTGATGATGAAAGGATAACTTGAGATTTCTGTAGTTTATGGTAACTTATTTTTATTGCAATTATTATGTGAAATTGTTGTAATCCTCAATCCCTTCTCCCATGTTTGACAAAAATGTAATCAATTCTCCACCCTCTTTCTATGTATGTATATAAACTATTGACACCTAATATGTCTTAAAAAGATAAAAATGGTCATGTGCATAATAAAACTTAGGATCCAGGGAGGGTGACATTAGTGACCTAGAATTCAGAACTCAATAAACCCATAGTATAGGCCAGATTAACATCCAAGAGAGTGCAACTTATACCTAATTCCCAAACCCAACTCTGAAAAGGGTCAAGGGTAGTTATGTCCAGAAGCGTAAGGATCATATGTCATCATCCAAATTTTCCTATGGTTGATTACACAGGTGCAGCTCTATCTCTTCTCTGGGTCTTGTCTCCATGACCTAACATGTATGACCCTCTAAGTATCTGAAGGGAGCTTATAACAAAAAAAAAAAAAAACAGTGCTAATGTTGCATAGCACTTGGAGTGGGATAGAAGCTCCGCTCACACAAAGGACTTAGCATTCCCTTTGGATTCAACTTCTCCAATCCCTAGTGAAGTCATAACTGTGAATGTGCTTTCATCCTTCCAAAGTGTTTTATGACTATGGCTCTGTGTCAATTTCTTATTAACCTAAAGAAACATAGATCAAACATAAAAGCAAGTCTAGAGAATAAAATAAAGCCACAACTAATGTTCTAACCATGGGAAAATATCGAGTGACGGCAATCCGATCCATTGCTTCTGGACCTAAAATACCTTTATCCTTAAAGAGACAAGTTTAGGACGTCAAGTATGAGATTCTACTCACCAGATGTGACTTTCGCCTCCACTTGGGTTTGCTAAGTCCATTTATCACATTAATGTATATTTATCCCATTTGATCCTAATTCATTTTAGCACACAACTTGTTTTATCTTGTTTAGCATGCGAGGTGAATCATGTTATTCATTCAAAGAAATAAGGGAGGAGAATAGAATTACATATCTAACAAACATGGGGAATAGGGGATTACATCAATTCTTGTACATAAAAAATAAATAAATAGTAAATACGAAACAAAAGAATTTAAAAGATAAAACCAATCTTTAGGAGAGGCCTCTAAAATAAATCATGATATAATAAGCCAAATCATAAAGAAAATGAAAATAATAACTACAAATCAAAACATGCACTAAAGCAAAAGGGAAAAAATCATGCATTTAGACATTAATAACTATAAACATAGTCATGGCATAAAATCTGGCATTTAAAAGGCAAAGCAACCATGTATAGCATTCATGCCTAAACATATTGGAAATTGACAAGAATCCTAATACATACATACTTAGCGTTAAATCACTTGCATATCATATGTCATCATGCAGTAGGTAATACATGCCCTATCATGTGAAAAAGAAGAAAGAGAAAAATAGCATGGCATCAAACAGCCTATGACAAAAGACATTCATAAAGATAACACAACATGACTCATATCACCCATACAGAGTGATGGTCCCTCACCACCAATTGTGAGTCCACTATCACATATCATCCACACATGCTAAAGAGAAGAAGGGTATAAGAAGAAATCATGATATGAGGTATATATAAATATCATATGACAAGCCTTATCATGATTCTATAAACATAACATATTATCATTCGAATCCTAATCATGTTTCTAAGACATAATCAAATCCTAAAGCGTGTTTCTAAACAATAAATCACATTTTATATGTCAAAACATAAAGAAACCTAAGAAGACATGCATTCTAGCATATCAAACATAAAGAAACCTATACATGCATTCTAGCGTATTAAACATAAAGAAATGCCCTCAAGTCTTCCCCAGATTCTAGCACTACTAGAAGCATAATCTTGACTTCAAAAGGCACCCCTAGAATAATCCAAAGGGCACCTAAGACATCGAGTACTCCTCCTAGGAACTCCACAAAGACACCCAAAGCCTTTCAAAATTCCGACTTTTGAGACTCTCAAATAACATTCAAAAAGGTATGAGAATCAATAGATTTCAATGATTTGTTAATAGTACCTGACCCTTTTATAACTCTCCCATTGACTTGCAAACCAATGCTTTAGCAATGTAAGATTCCATGCCAACAAGCATGTGCTTGTCATTTAGGCATATGCTTGTCGAGCCTTAGCTGACAAGCGTGCACTTTCTTATAAGTATAAAAACCTAATAGTTATACATGCACCCTTCTAAATATAAAACCCTAAAAGACAGGTGTGCACTTATCGTGGATAGGTGTGCGCCTGTCCCTAATTTGGTGTGAGCCCTGCTAATTTCCTCATCAATTTGTTTGTTGTCAACTTCACCCACTTTTCTCTTTTTATAATGCTTCTTTTTGGAGTTATAGTGTCCTTTCTAACCAAATTTTGCATCTGATTAGTGTTTTTGGCTCTCATCATTGGGCACTAAAACCATAAGCAAAATTATAGTCCTTACAATTTGTTTTGTTTAAGTATGTTTAGATAATAATTCATGCTTAGATTTTGTATACCTTAGATTAGGCCTATTTGTAATGTAAGCGTGTTTAGTTTAGGTTTATTTTCTTTAATATTTTACATGTTTTGTGAACTATGCTATGTATATTCTCCTTCCTTTATTTCTATCTTTCCTTTTATTATGATAATCAATGATGATGGATGATGAACACTTAAATATGCATGTTTAATAAGAATTTAGTTCATCATATTGCATTAATAGTGTCATTAAATTCCTCAACTTAAGCATATTTGTAGCATTTGCATCTTTGGAATTAATTTCTCTTAATTTTGGTTTTGTTACAGGTTCGGTAAAATGGGCATAACTCTCTATTTATAGATCAGAATGGTGCAATTCTTAATGTTTTGGAAAGCTGATTTAATTGTCTACAAGATTGCATTTCACAAGAATCATCAAATTCGGGCTCTTAGTGGACCAAAATTGGGCTTGAAGTGAACCCATCTACAGTCTCGACCCAGTCTGACCAGGCCTCAGTATTTGAACCGTATCTCTCAAAATACGTATCCAAATTGTGCAAATCAATATGTTCTAGAAAGCTGAGAGAAATATCTACAACTTTAGAAGACATTTGATTAAAATTCACAATATTTCGATGTCAAAATTGATGGTCAAAGTCGGTGCCTAATGATCCCAATTGTCAAAGATATTTACAACTAATATTTGACAATTATGCCCTTGTAATTTGACAAGTTTGCCCCTGGATGTATCTATAAATAGAGGTGCCTTGTGACCCATTAGGGCATCTTGGCCTTGGCTGGAACATTTTGGCTTTGGCTAGGATCTTGTATTGTGTTTTGTGTGTTTATGTTATTAATGAATTTCCTTTTTCTTGCATTTTATTTTCTTTCTATTATAATGTTCTTCTAATTTCTCTTTTGCTAAGGTGAAAGGTGAAACCCTTGATATGAGAATAAGGATTCTCTAACCCTTAATATGTGCTTAATAATCTTAATCTTATAATGTTTATTCAATATGATTTATATTTAATTTCTTAATCAATCTTGACACCACTCGTAAAGTGGAGGTCTTGATCCATTGTCGACAATCCTTGGCACATCAAATGCTTGGATCCTTTCTAGATGATGTATGGTTCTTCCTTACCGACACGAATCTAGTTAGGAACCTTGATTTGTTGTAGACATATGGTGATTGGCACATTGGATGCTTGAACCCATTTACAAGAAGTGGTATAAATATTGGTAATGAAACAAATATAATTCATATAACTAAAATGGGTTAATTATCCTTATTTGAAATATCAAGGGCGGATCCCCTAACCTTAGCCTTCATTGTTATTGTGTTAATTCCTTTTGTATTTTAATTATTCTATTGTTTATGAACTTTCTATTTTATTTACTATGGTAGGTTCTACCACCTTATGAAATTGTTCTTTAATTTACTATGGTTGGTTATACCACCTATTTCCATGGATGGTTTTACCTCCTCTTGCTTTTTGTTTTATATTTGAATGGTCGTAATACCGCCTATCATCTTACATATTTATTGATATTATCTTGTCATTTCTTTGAATCATCCATATCACATTTGCTTATCTTATAATTTGTAACGCTTAAATTCCCTTCCTCGTGGATCGACCCCGGTCTCACCGGGTTTTATTACTTCGACACTCCTATACTTGGGAGACAATCCTTTTTCGGATGTGTCAAGTTTTTGGCGCCGGTGCCGGGGAAGGTAAAAATTGGCGTGCAAAATTGTAAGTGTTCTCTTTTCTCATCTTAGATCTAAATTTTTATTTTTGTGTGTTCATCTTTTGCTCTCTTTTCTTCTCCCTTTCTTGCATGAAAATTTGGTCACGAACATCTAGTGGTAGACTTTTTAGAAAAACATCATCTTTCTTAGAAAACATGGCCGACAATCATGAGGAAATATTTCACGGATGAAGGGGACAACCGTTCGCAACAAATGATCAAAACCAACGCAGAACCCTCAAAGACTACGTGAATCCGGGAAGGCTAGTGCATCCATCTTGGTGTAGTTTCTCCTCCAATTCAATCCATTTTCAATTTCAAACCAAGTTTTTGTTCGACTTCTACCCACTTTTGCATGGCTTGACATGGAGAACCCATATTCGCACTTGAAACTCTTTTAAGAGGTATGTAGCTCCTACACTGACCCAAATTGTAGCATAAACACCATTAGATTAAAGCTTTTTCCTTTTTCTTTAAAAGATAAAGCTAGAACATGTCTACAAAATTTGAGGTCTAATTCCATCAGTTCATGGGATGAGATGAAACAACAATTTTTGAAAAAATTTTTTCCTACCCATAGAACAAATTCTCTTAAAAGACAAATTTCTGATTTCTCTCAAAAATAAGGGGAAACCCTTTACCAATGTTGGGATAGGTATAAGGAATTACTTAATACCTGTCCTCACCATGGGTTTGAAACTTGGAGAATAGTTGCACACTTCTATGAAGGGTTAACACCTCAAGATAGGTCACTAGTGGAATTAATGTGTAATAGAGAATTTAAAGAAAAAGACCCTGAGGAAGCACTTGACTTCCTAAAATTCCTTGGCGAAAAGGCACAAATTGGGACACGGCTGGGACCTATGAGGTACCAGCAAGGCCCAAACCTCGACATCCAATGAGGTATTTCCAACCTAGGGGAACATTGACCTGCAAGCCAAATTCGCATCCTAGCTAGAAAAGTCGAGGCTTTAGAAATGAAAAAGAGTGGTCAATTGAATTCTATTCAAGAAAATGTCGGTAACATTTGTGATGACAATGACCATTCTACTGATAATTGTCCAACTTTGCCTGCCTTTAGGGAATGTCTCCATGAAGAAGCTAATGCCTTGAACACTTTCAAAAGGCCAAATCACAATCCATATTCACAAACCTACAATCCTGGCTGGAGAAATCATCCAAATTTTAGCTGGAAAAATGACAATCATGCACAATCTTCACAAGTCCTTTTTCAAGCACAACAAAATTTTCAAAATTCTCATGATCATGCATATGCTCCTCCTCCTAGGAATGACTTTGAAGAAACATTGCATTCATTCATTACAAATCAAGAGACTTTCAATAGTCAAACTGCTCAAACATTAGCAAATTTGTCAGAAACTCTTGCAAAATTTGCATCGACATTTAGCATCCAAGAGAAGGAAAAATTTCCTTCTCAAACATTGCAAAACCCCAAAGATCAATCTAACTCAAATGTAGGAAGTTCAAGTAACCATTACTTTGACCAAGCCAAGTCAGTCATGACCCTTCGCAATGGTAAGATTTTGAAAAACACATTCCTGACCCTTGTGAGAAAGAAGAAGAATCGATCTCTAAAGGGCAGGAAGAGGCTGCTAAACCAACACCTAGCGAAGAGGAAACCGTATCCTCATCTGTGCCTCCATTGCCTCAAGCATTAGCCACACAAAAGAAGCAAACTCACAATTCTGAAATCTTTGAAATTTTCAAACAGGTAAAGGTCATCATTCCCTTGCTTGATGTGATCAAACAGGTACCTTCTTATGCAAAATTTTTGAAGGACTTGTGCACTGTAAAAAAAAAACTAAATGTGAAAAAGAAGGCCTTTCTAGCTGAGCAAGTAAGTGCTATTCTTCAAAATAATAATACAGTGAAATATAAGGATCCAGGTTGTCCTACAATTTCATGGGTTATTGAAGACCATAAAATTGAACAAGCTTTACTTGATCTTGTGCTAGTGTGATTTGCTCCATATCGTTTTTTTTTCAAAAACTCATCTAGTGAGGTTAAAACCAACTTCTGTTGACTCTTTTGCTTGCTGATAGA
This sequence comes from Boswellia sacra, assembly GCA_013180625.2. Classification (NCBI taxonomy): domain Eukaryota; kingdom Viridiplantae; phylum Streptophyta; class Magnoliopsida; order Sapindales; family Burseraceae; genus Boswellia; species Boswellia sacra. The sequence goes on from SNVD02011986.1 coordinate 10,566, forward strand.
TCAATTAAAGTAACAAAAGGATAGTAGAAGATGTGTTAGTTCAAGTCGTAAATTCATTTACCCAGTGGATTTTATTGTCTTGGACCACACAACCAGGCGGAAGTAATGTAATTCAATTCTGTCATTTTAGGGCGTGCCATTTCTAGCTACCGCTAATGCTTTGATTAATTGCAGGAATGGAGTCATGAAGCTATCATTTGGGAACATGACACTGGAACTTAATGTTTTCAATATGTGCAAACAACCACATGAAGAAGAAGATGAATTGAGGAGGCCAATATGATCGAAACTATTGTGGAAGATCACATCCAAAAAGGGAGTTCTTCTGACCCTTTGGAAACTTCTCTAGTAAATTCATTAGAATCAAGCATGGAACTAGAGTCTGATCTTTCTGATATATGCTCTTTATTGGATTGTGCACAGGTGATGGAAAAAGGCTCAAAATCAAGATTTGAAGAATTGGGCAAATGAATGAAAGCAAGGAAGATGAAGCTCCCAAGTTAGAATTGAAGCCCTTACCTGAAGGACTGAAATATTCATATCTTAGGGAGAATCAGACATATCCAGTGGTAATTTCTCCATCCCTCACATGCGAGCAACAAGGTAAGTTGATAGAAGTGCTTAAAAGGCATAAAAATGCAATTGGGTGGACTTTAAAAGATATAAAAGGCATTAACCATTTAATTTGCACACATAGAATACATTTAGAGGAAAATGCCAAAACCTCTCAACAACCTCAAAGGAGATTAAATCCACACATGAAAGAGGTCATTAGGGCTGAAGTTCTCAAACTACTTGATGTGGAATTATCTATCCTATTTCTGATAGTAAGTGGGTTAAGAGCCCCACGTCCACCACCCCCCCTCCGCCCTCCAGCCACTTGTGGGCGCCAAGGGGCCCCCCCGCTCTCACCCCCCCCACCCCCACCCCCCCAGCCCGCCTACACAAGTAGTACCTAAGAAATCTGGCATTACGGTAGTTAAAAATGAAAAGGGTGAATTATTGCCAACTCGTGTCTCATCTAGTTGGAGGATGTGCATTGATTATAGAAAATTAAATGCTGTCACGAGAAAAGACCATTTTCCCTTACCCTTTCTTGACCAAATTCTTGAAAGTAGCAGCAGGAACCCCTACATACTTTTTACTTGACTACTGCTTTCTTGATGGATACTCAGGCTACTATCAAACCCATTGCACGTTGAAGACCAAGAAAAGACCACATTCACGTGCCCTTTGGCACTTTTGCATTTAGGAGAATGCCTTTTGGACTTTGTAATGCCCCAGCCACTTTTCAAAGATGCATGTTAAGAATTTTCAGTGACATGGTTGAGCATTGTTTAGAAGTTTTCATGGATGATTTAACTGTCTTTGGAAACTCTTTTGATAATTGTCTTGAAAATTTAGAAAAAGTCCTAAAAGGTGTGTAGAAAAAGGTCTTATTTTGAATTGGGAAAAATGTCATTATATGGTCACTTCAGGAATTGTTTTAGGTCCTGTGGTGTCTTCTAAAGGAATTGAAGTGGATAAAGCAAAAGTGGAATTAATTTCCCATTTGCCTCCACCAAAAACAGTTAAAGAGGTTCGTTCATTTTTAGGGCATGCTGGATTTTATAGAAGGTTCATAAGAAATTTTAGTGCTATATCTAAACCTCTTTGTAACCTCTTAATAAAAGATACTTCCTTTGAATGGACTCAAGAATGTCAAAATGCTTTTGATACACTAATTGGACTTTTAACAACTGCTCCAATTATGCAATCTCCTGATTGGTCCTTGCCTTTTGAATTGATGTGTAATGCAAGTGACTATGCCATTGGTGCTGTCTTAGGACAAAGAAAAGAAGGTAAGCCTTATGTCATATACTATGCAAGTAGGACTTTAAATGATATGCAAATGAATTACACAACAACTGAAAAAGAACTACTTGCAGTAGTATTTGCATTGGACAAATTTCGATCTTATTTAATTGGCTCTCCAACAATTGTTTACACTGACCCTGCAGCTGTGAGATATTTAATGACTAAACAGGATGCAAAACCTAGATTGATACGGTGGATCTTATTGCTCCAAGAATTCAACATCACAATAAAGGATAAGAAAGGAGCCGAAAATGTCGTTGCTGATCATCTTTCAAGACTAACGACAAGACATTAATTGAAACTTCACCTATCAATGATTCTTTTCCTGATGAATTTTTATTTTTTGTTGCTACTGTACCTTGGTTTGCTAACATTGTAAATTTTCTTGCGACAGGGAAAATGCCACCTCATTGGAATGCTCAAGACAAAAGATAATTTTTAACCGAGGTGAAAAATTTTTACTGGGATGACCCATATCTGTTCAAATATTGTCCAGACCAAATAATGAGAAGATGCATACCCGACAATGAGGTAAGTAATGTCATTAACTTTTGTCATTCTGAAGCATGTGGAGGACATTTTTCATCTAGAAAAACAGCTGCTAAGATCTTACAATGTGGATTTTATTGGCCCCCTTATTTAAAGATGCACATGCATTTTGCAAAACGTGTGAAAATTGTCAAAAATTGGGATCTATTTCAAAAAGAAACATGATGCCGTTGAATCCCATTCTTGTCGTTGAAATCTTTGACTGCTGGGGTATTGATTTTATGGGACCCTTTCCACCGTCATTTGGTTTTGTGTACATCCTTGTTGCAGTAGACTATGTTTCAAAATGGGTCGAGGCAATTCCATATCGAAACAATGATCACAAAACAGTTGTCAAATTCTTGAAAAAGAATATCTTGAGTAGATTTGGAATTCCTCGAGCCATTATTAGTGATGGGGGTACACATTTTTGTAACAAACCATTTGAAACTTTAATGGAGAAATATGGAATAACCCATAAAATTTCTACACCTTATCACCCACAAACAAGTGGACAAGTTGAATTAGCTAATAGGGAGATAAAACAGATCTTAGAAAAAACGGTTAACCCAAATCGTAAAGATTGGTCTTTAATACTTAATGATGCACTCTGGGCTTACCGAACTGCTTTCAAAACATCATTGGGAATGTCTCCTTATAGATTAGTTTATAGAAAACCTTGTCACTTGCCAGTGGAAATTAAACATAAAGCTTATTGGGCCATTAAAACATTTAACACAAACTTGAATGATGCTTGCAAGTTACGAAAACTCCAACTGAGTGAACTTGAAGAAATCAGGAATGAGGCTTATGAAAATTCTAAAATCTACAAAGAAAAATGAAGGTTTTTCATGACAAATTTATTGTTAGAAAATCTTTTGAACCTTCACAAAAAGTTCTTTTGTATGATTCAAGGTTGCATTTTTTTCCTGGTAAACTTCGGTCACGTTGGACTGGGCCTTTCATTGTTAAAAATGTTTTCCCTCATGGAGCAGTTGAAATTGAGAACCCAAAGAATGGTCATGTGTTTAAAGTTAATGGACAACGGTTAAAACCATTCTTTGAAAATTTTTACCAAAATGAAGAGTCCATTGCTTTAGTCGATCCTTGTTAAGGATTGATTTTTCCTGGTCAAGTGGCGGATACGGTACTCCGTGACTTTTAAAGTCGGTTTTTCAGTTCCCTAAAAACTGTTGCTCACCTTGCATCCCTTTTCTTTTCTTCTCTCTCATTTTCTTCACATGGATACCATTCTCTCAAAATTGCACAAACATTTTCCCTCTCTTCCTCAAAATGATTTTCTTAAAATTTATAAAGCTCGTGCAGAAAGACTAAGGTTGTTGATGCGTAAGGGTATTCCTGCTGATTTAAGATGGTTAATTGAAAGCAAAGGTTCGATTCTCTTGTGAGTTTTCAGGATATCTTGTTTCCCATAGGCAGGTTTGGAAAAAGCTCTTACGCAAAAAAGCGAAGAGCGAAAAGGTTATAAGTTTGTCCCAAATATGCAAGATAGACTTGTAACCAGCGTTGCCGCTCATTGGGATATTTGTCTAATAATCGAGAGGATAAACCACAGTTCATCAAGAATGGACTGAGTAAGGAGTCTTTGGATGATATCCAAGTGACTCTTGAGACGCATTCTTGTGGACTTGTGCAGCATGAAATTTTTAACTTATGGACACAATTTCGAGATGAGTAGGAACGCTATAGTCTTGGGAATGTGACTCAAAACGACCCTGTTTGCCAGTTTATAAAAAACTGGATGAGAAGCATATCCCCAACTCATAGAAGGTGTTTAAGCCGTTTCTGGACTTAAAACCAGAGGAAGATGTGAGCCACAGTCACAACTACCTGTACATATGCATGCGTGCCATCATTTTTGAATTTAAATACCTCATTGCTGTCATTTTTGAATTTGTATCTTTTGTTTGACTTATGGTGTCTTATTTCATCATCTTTTGACCTTTTTTTTTGCATTTTTGTCAACTTTTTCAACAAACAATCGAGCTACCTAGATAGATATCATCATTAACATACCTTTTTGCACTCCATAAATACCACATGTCTTGTTCTCTTCTTCACACATAGTTAGAGAGTCACATAGACATGGAGGGAACTTCAAACCGTCGAATCCAAAGGATATGTGTATTCTGTGGATCTCGACCAGGTAAAAGTGAAGAGTTCGTAGAAGTAGCGAATTATCTTGGTAGGCTACTGGCTGAAAGAAAGATTCATGTGGTTTATGGGGGAGGTAGCCTCAGGTTAATGGGTTGTGTCAACAGCTGCACATGTAGGGGGTACTCAAGTTTTAGGAGTTATTCCTAAAGCTTTGGCTGTAGAAAGTATTGTTGGAGAAAACGGTTGGGAAGGAGTTACAGGTCTCCTCTATGCATGAACGCATGGCACATATGCTCATCAATTCAGATGCCTTTATTGCTTTACCAGGTGGCTTTGGCACTCTTGAAGAAATTTTTCAAATTGCCTCTTTGGCCCAACTGAATCTCCATCAAACCATAGGTTTGTTGAATGTTTACATTTTCTTTAATCCTTTAATAAGTTTTGTTGATGCAGCTGTAGAACAAAATTTTATCCCACATTGGGCGAGAAAGATCCTTTTTTCTGCCACTTCTGCTGGTGAGTTACTTGACAAATTACAAGAAGTTGAGTATGAACCTGACCCAGCTAGTACTCAAATTAATTGGGCAGGAGGGCAAAACAAAAGTGCAAATTGGATTTGAATCTCCGTTTGTAATTTTTTTTCTTCTTGTCCTTTATTTTATTTTATTTTATTTTATTTTTAGCATGTTATTTTATGAGTCTTTCAGGTCATCTCTCTTGAATAATAGAAGCTTCAAGTAATGTCTCCTATACTTTATCTCTCTACATTTAAACATTGAGGACAATGTTTCATTTGGTTGGGGGGAAGGATAGTAGACATAAGTGTGTCTTGAAATTTTATTTTTTCTTGCAAAAAAAGAAAAAAAAAGCGAGTTAGTATTAGATTCAGAGTACGGTGTAAGGAGTTCAAATCCTCTTGAGACGCATTCTGGGTCAGGAATGGCAGAGTATGGAGGGCCAGTTTGAACTCTTGAAACCCATTCTAACTAATTTGTCATTTTATTTTGATCTTATTAACTCATTTTAGCTAACTTGATATTATTTAGACTTGATTTTTGAATTTTATAACAAGGAGGTCTTATTCATTTCACTTTGAATTATTCAAATCTATGAACTCTCACAACCTTATCATTTAAAAAAAAAAAATTTGTGCTTATGTACTCATTAAGCAAGTATTCATGAACCTTTCTTCACACACACACACATACCTTGATGCATGATTGTGGGTTGCAAAATGAAATGTTGTAATATTTAAGTTCTTTTGTTTTGTTTAGGATAACAACACAAAGGAAGGGGAAAGTTAAAAAAAAAAGCAAAAAAAAGAAAAAAGAAGAAAAAAATAGCAATTGTGGATAAAGTTTGGTCTCGTAGCCTCCTTAATTCGAGCAATTAAGCCCGAGGGGTGCCTTAACACCTAATACCCTAAGACCAACTGGTTTGGGAGCTATTGCCCCAAAGCTCGCTACATGGATTAAGGAGAAAGCTTAATGGGATTGAACATTGCACTATCCATAAGTTTCTAAGCAAAAATAAAGCATCGGCAACCCAAGTCGTTAAGCTCGAAGGGGTGTCTTAACACCTAATGCCCTAAGGCCAACTGGTCTGGGAGCCATTAGCCTAAGGCTCGCTACATGGGTGAAATATGCATTCTTTCAAAAAAAAAAAAAGAAAAAAAATGTATAAAATGAATGAATACCCCCTACCTAAGGTTGTTAGCCTTAACAAATACTAGAACCGATATGGCTTATTTCTAATAAGCCCCATAGTCATGTGTCAACTGAGCACAAAAGAAGTTTTGTGGATATCTTGACTGAAGGGTACATGAGTCATTTAAAAAAAAAATCAGTTGAGAGTTTGTTTATTTGGATAAAATCAAGGAGAGTGCAATAATGACCACCTTGGATGTAAAATTCTATAAATCGCTTCTAAATAATAACGCTTTAATTGCTAAGGACTAGCAATAAGCTAGTTGGGGGGTATGATGAACACTTAAATATGCATGTCTAATAAGAGTTTAGTTCATCATATTGCATTAATAGTGTCATTAAATTCCTCAACTTAAGCATATTTGTAGCATTTGCATCTTTGGAATTAATTTCTCTTAATTTTGGTTTTGTTACAGGTTCGGTAAAATGGGAATAACTCTCTATTTATAGATCAGAATGGTGCCATTCTTAGTGTTTTGGAAAGCTGATTCAATTGTCTACAAGATTGCATTTCGCAAGCATAATCAAATTCGAGCTCTTAGTAGACCAAAATTGGGCTTGAAATGAACTCATCTACAGTCTCAGCTCAGTCTGACCAGGCCTCAGTATTTGGACCGTATCTCTCAAACTATGTATCCAAATTGTGCAAATAAATATTTTCTAGAAAGATGAGAGAAATATCTACAACTTTCATGAAGACATGTGATTAAAATTCATAACATTTCGATGTCAAAATTGATGGTCAAAGTCGGTGCCTAATGATCCCAATTGTCAAAGATATTTACAACTAATATTTGATAATTATGCCCTTGTAATTTGACAAGTTTGCCCCTGGATGTATCTATAAATAGAAGTGCCTTGTGACCCATTAGGGCATCTTGGCCTGGCTGGAACATTTTGGCTTTGGCTAGGATCTTGTATTGTGTTTTGTGTGTTTATGTTATTAATGAATTTCCTTTTTTTTACATTTTATTTTCTTTCTATTATAATGTTCTTCTAATTTCTCTTTTGCTAAGGTGAAAGGTGAAACCCTTGATATGAGAATAAGGATTCTCTAACCCTTAATATGTGCTTAATAATCTTAATATTATAATGTTTATTCAATATGATTTATATTTAATTTCTTAATCAATCTTGACACCACTCGTAAAGTGGAGGTCTTGATCCATTGTCGACAATTCTTGGCACATCAAATGCTTGGATCCTTTCTAGATGATGTGTGGTTCTTCCTTACTGACACGAATCTAGTTAGGAACCTTGATTTGTTGTAGACATATGGTGATTGGCACATTGGATGCTTGAACCCATTTACAAGAAGTGGTATAAATATTGGTAATGAAACAAATATAACTCATATAACTAAAATGGGTTAATTATCCTTATTTGAAATATCAAGGGCGGATCCCCTAACCTTAGCCTTCCTTGTTATTGTGTTAATTCCTCTTGTATTTTAATTATTCTATTGTTTATGAACTTTTTATTTTATTTACTATGGTAGGTTCTACCACCTTATGAAATTGTTCTTTAATTTACTATGGTTGGTTATACCACCTATTTCCATGGATGGTTTTACCTCCTCTTGCTTTTTGTTTTATATTTGAATGGTCGGTAATACCACCTACCATCTTACATACTTGTTATTTCTTTGAATCATCCATATCACATTTGCTTAGCTTATAATTTGTAGCACTAAAATCCCCTTCCTCGTGGATCGACCCCGGTCTTACCGGGTTTATTACTTCGACACTCCTATACTTGGGAGACAATCCTTTTTCGGATGTGTCATTGGCCCAACAATTCATTTGTCATTAGGGGTTGATATACAAACGGATGCTAGAAGGGATGTAGTTAGATGTGTAGATCAAAATGAAGTGAGAAGGTTTATGGAAAATACCCATAGTGGTGTATGTGTGCCACACATGAATGGGTTGATGCTAGCAAAGAGAATAATATGGCAAGGCTTTTATTGGCTTCTATAGAGACATATTGTTTCCAATTTGTGAAGAGATGTCATGAGAGCCAAATCAATGAAAATATGATTCACCAACCACCCTACAAGGAATGACAACACCATGGCCCGTTGTTGTATGTGGCATTGATATAATGGGTGACATAAGGCCATCAGCCTCTAATGGGCATTGATATGTACTAATGGCAATTTACTATTTTACCAAATGGATAGAAGTTGAGCCCTATAGTAAACTAGGGGTAAAGCAAATGGCGAAGTTCATTGAGAAGAACATTATATACAGATTTGGAGTGCCATACCATGTCATGACTAATAATGGGTTGTAGACACTATATTTTTTAGGCTTCATGATGAAACATGAAGGTGCAGGGAGCAATGGAAATGACGGAAGTGGCCTCGGAAGCAAATAGAAAAGAGTCAAGAAGAAACGATGGAAAGCTTCAAAAACTGGATCATGAATTTGAAAAATCATAGAAATTAATTCAAAATGAATATGATGATAGATCATATATTGTTGCAAAGCTACGGATGTCTAATCTTTTTAGAATTTTACTGATTGCAAATCAGAGTTGAGCTCGAAGAGTTATGCATGATCAAACAAGTGAAGGTCAGAGAGGCTACATTAAAAAAAAAAAAAAAAGAAACTAAGAGATTTGGTGGGCCACCACTGGCCGGCTGTCCTACCCCCGATCTGTGATCCCCCCATACTAGACCGGCACTCCCTCTTGTATTTTTTGAAAAATTTTGATTCAAACCTTCATTTTTTTAGTTTTACTTCCTTTTTGCAATTTAACCTTCAACTATATAAATGCCCCTCCTCTTCACATTCACCATCATCCAGAAATCTCTTCTCTTCCTCTAGGACACACTTATGATAGTTTCATGGAGTCCTTTTCTAGTTTAGTATTTTGTTAGGTGTTTATATAGATCCAAACTCAAAAATGACACATCCTAAGAGTAGTACTCTATTCTCTTGCTTTCTTCTTTATTTTTCTTGCTTTAGATTAAGCAAGTCTAAGATTTATTTTGATACATAGGAGCATGTTAAGGGTTATTATAAATTGTTTTAACCTTTATTTGTTTTGCAAGATGGAAACACATGTCAAGGTAAGCAAACTATTGCTTTTTATCTAGAATCATGATTAGGAGTTTATTTCTTTGCGAATGTCTTACAGCCATGCTTAGCAACACATGATTAGAAATATTCATAAGGTCACATGATCAAAATCATGCTTAGGAGAACTTATGAATGTTTTTAAGTATGCTAGGAAATAGCACTAAATTAGGATTGACTTGCATGTTGGAATAGGACTAGAATAGCCATGATTTGCCATGATTAGGCTAGTATTGCCTTGTTTTCCTTTGATTGAATTAGGTTAGAAATGCCATGTCTAGCCTATAATTGCCATGATTTATAAGAATTGCTATGAATAGGCGAGAATGCCATGATATAATTATCAAATCTAAGTAAAAGCGTCATGATCTTAGTTTATGTCCTTGTTTATGATTTTAATTGATCTTGTTATGAATGATTACCATGATTGAAAATATGAATGATTAATTGTATGATACCATAAAGTGATGGTGGACTCACATTGATTGCGAGGGACCATTACTTAATATCCATGAAAATGTATGAATGATGCCATGAAGAGGCTTCATAAATAATGAATAAACTCACATATAGTGGTGAGGAATTCATTATTTATCGAGTCTTGAATTGATTATTTATATTTGATATTTGAATTACATAATTATGTTATGAATGAATGGATATTTTGAAGTATTCAGAAGTATAATTTATATTTGAATTACATAATTATGTTATGAATGAATGGATATTTTGAAGTGTTCAGAAGTATAATTTACTTTATTTATTGAAAAGCAATATAACTCTATCCCCTATCCCTTATGTTTGAAGCAAATTGTAATTCCTTTCTTCTCACCAGGTCCTATGTATGAATATGCAATTTTCTTAGTTGAATATACTCAAATGTCCTAAAGAAGATAAAATTGGAAAATATTTGCATAAAATGAACAATTTAAGTGGAATGTATAACAAATTCAAGCTATTTTTATTTGGTATACCTTATTGGAGGTCAGATTTACATCTAGGTGAGTTGAAGGCTCCTACCTAACTTCCTGAATCTATCTTTGAAGGAATGAGAGTAGTTTAGCTCTTAAAGCAAAGGATCGGATTGTCATCATCCATTTTTCCAATAGAATATTGGGTGGCAACTCCATTCTCCGGATGTACCCATGGCTTGTTTGTATTCCCTTAAGTCTCCAAAGGGGCTTTGACATAGTGTCGTTGCAAGCACTCTGGTGGGATGAAAGCCCTTTCTACAGTGGCGACTCCAATTGGGATACCAAATTCTAATAGCTCACTTGGTTATTTTGAGTCCTTACATCACTACATTTTGCACATAATGACTACGATTTCCCTAACCTTATGACATTGGCATGAGAAGGCTCTATATGACCCTTAGATGACTCTTGTTGGTGTCACCATCTTTGAATATGAACCATTCTCTTGGTATAAAAATAGACCAACCCATTTGGGCATCTCTTGCTCGAAAGAACCCATACCATTGGAGCCTTGAGACTCAAGCCCATACAGATGAATCTAGAATTTTTTATTAGGATGAATATCCAAAACCCACATTGAAATGTTTGTCCATGGATGTAAATTCCACATGACTAGAATAACATTACTCAACCTTATGGAACCGTGAATGAATGCCATGTCAAATCACACGTAAGAACAAAATGGGGGCATATGCCATGAGTTAAGGTTATCATGACATTTAGAGCCATGTTATGATAATCATGAAGAATCCAATATCGACTAGTATGTTAGAACTAGGTGAGAGAATCTCACATTCCCACGTCCCATGATGATAAGCTGAAAATGAGGCCAAAAGTCTTAGGAAAAAAGAGACTTGACCAATTGTGTATGGGAGAAATAAGGTTGGAAGGTTGAAAGTTTGTCTATGCTTATATAAGCATGCATTGCATCATGCATACATGCATTTACATTCATGGCATTGACACATTCCTTTGTAGCCATCATAGCTTAGGTTATACGAGGTGGTTGTTTGACAAAACTTAAAATTAGTAAACCAGTTGTTGAAATGGCTGCACGCAATAACAATGTTGAGATTACTCAAACATGGGCTGACATCACTGCAATCCAACAACAGCTAGCCCAACTCATAGAAGCTATGCAAAATGGGCCTCAACCCACAAACCAGTGATTGCCTGAGGGCATGGTGGTGATGAGGGTGAGAGTAGCCAAGGCAAAGTAGGGGGAAAGGCCTAGTTGTCCAAGATGAGCCCAAATCAAAGAAGCAATTAGCTAAGGGCATAGAAAAGGTCCAGTTCTTCCTGAAGAAAGGAGGGTTAAAAGAGGTCAAAGACCTAGATGACATCTTACTCATTGAAGAATACGATTAGCCACCGAAATTTCGTATGCCTTATTTGCCCAAGTTCAATGGAGAGGGCAATCTGAAAACGTATTTCAGATAATATGCTACTGTCATGGCCACCACTCCTTTGTTAAAGGAGTACATTTTAAAGTATTTTACAAGATCCATAGAAGATGATGCGATAATGTGGCATCATGATCTTCCTAAAGAGTTCGAGAAGATTGGGAGGAGCTAGCCGAATTGCTCATAGAACGACATCGTCACAATGCCCAAGTGGGGGTAACCTTAGGGGATTTGAAGAAAACTTGGCAAAAGGCCAACGAGACCTTTTCTGAATGCTTGGTTAAAAAGAGGTCAAAGACCTAGATGACATCGAAGCCTACGAAGAAGCCAAAAATTGTATGCTTAATAGAGCCCAAGTTCAATCATCAAATAAAAACGTATTTCAGATAATATAGAACTTGGCCACGACTTTATGATTTGAGCAATTTTAAAGTATTTTACACTATCCATAGAAGATGATGCGATAATGTGGCATCATGATCTTCCTAAAAGAGTTCGAGAAGATTGGGAGGAGCTAGCCGAATTGCTCATAGAACGACATCGTCACAATGCCCAAGTGGGGGTAACCTTAGGGGATTTGAATTTGCAAAACTTGGCAAAAGGCCAACGAGACCTTTTCTGAATGCTTGATGTTAGTTGACCAATGAAGAGACAAAGTACTTTACCAATCAATAAGATTTCCAACTTTTGAGATTGTTGAGCATCCAAATAAAAGATTTGGTGCCAGAGAATTCAACAATAACTCACAATTTAAGAGTTCAGCCATGATAATTCATAGAATTATATTGCTACAATTGAAAACCCAAGTACACGTGCATTGCACTTGAAACAACTTTCAAAGAGAGAGAGAGATTTGAAAAATTATTAAAGAAACATGAAGAAGTTTGCACCTAGTCGTATGTTGTCATGCTTAGAATCGATAGAAGCATCATCAAGCACACAATTTTGAGGTATCCATACATGAAACTGGTCAAATAGAAGTTGAAAAGGTTGAGATCATAATGGGCTATGAGATCAAGGAAGAAGTGTCCAAGCAGATTGAAGTCAAGTTCTTAGATGTGGTGAATTATCCAGAATGGTTAGCTAACATTGTGCCTATGCCAAAAAAGGATGGAAGGGTTCAAATTTGTGTCAACTATCAGCACTTGAATAAGGCCTCGCTGAAGGATGAATTTCCTTTGCCACATATAGATGTGTTGGTAGATAGTACTGTAGCTAGCATCATGTTCTCCTTTATAGAGGGGATTTGTGGATACAACTAGATAATGATGGCCAATGAAGACAAGATGAAAACAGGCTTCATTACGGAGTAGGAAACCAACAGTTACAAGGTGATGCCCTTTGGGTTGAAGAATGCAGGGGCAACCTATCAACGAATGGCGATGACGCTATTCTATGACATGATGCATAAAAAGATAGAAGTTTATGTCGATGACATGATGGTGAAGTCCGAGACTCGAGATGGTCATTTTGAAGCCTTAGACATATTCTTAGAAAGGGTGAAGAAGTCTAAGCTACGACTGAATCTAAAGAAGTGTGTTTTTAGAGTTGATAAGTGTCTATTTATATATCATTTTCATATCAATTCATCCATGTTTCTTTGCTATATTCCTTGGTATTTTTATGTTTTTGTGTGGTTTTGATGTTTGTAGGAGTTTTGGAGCAACTTGCACAAAAATGGAGTAAAACCCTTCATTTTCACCTCTGCTAGTCAACCATCTTCTCGGATTTATTGTATTGATATACAATGAACCCGATGACATATCATATACCGTTGAAAAGCTCTCGAAGTCTATTTTCTGGAGAAATTTACGGTTTATGATTCCATTCAGTGTACCGAAAGTTGTAATCAAAACAGTGTGAGAAGTGTATAAATGTAATTCCACACATCACTGTAGCATGTATAATACGGGACACTGTAGCAAGTTACTGTAGCAGAGTATTTAAACACATTTTAGGGTTTTATTTTCATAACTTGAAGAGGGGAGAACGTGGAGGAGGCTGCATCTTTGGATTTCTCTCATCTCTTGGAGTTCTTGAAGGAGATTGAATTTTGGAAGAGGGGAAACTACAATTCCAAAGAGATTTGAAATTGCTAAGTTTTTCTTTCCTCTGGAATGTCTCCATCTTGTATTGTATTTGTATTCTATTGAATATGTGTAACTAAATCTGAATTGGTTGAGGGTGATTTCAAAGCCCTTGATATGGTTTTGTGAATTGATTGTGCAAGAAATTGTTATCCAATTCTCTAATTGAAGTTGCTTATATTTTTCCATGTTTAATGCTTATGATTGCTTGCTGGATTGTATTTGGGTGGCCAACTGAATATAATCTGGATATTGTCTATTGCTAGACTAGAAATCTTGATCCGTAATTGTCTTGAATTTCTAATCATTAGTAGCAAAATTGTGATCAGAGATTGCAATTGGAGAATATAACCTAAGTTAAATAATCCGAGCTTGTGTGTTTATTGCTTAGATCAACCTGTCTTTCTTTTCATAATGCATCCATTGAATTAAATTTAGAGAGCTTGTTCTGGGTTGTTTAATGGATAGAAATTAAGTAAAGAGCCTATTTTATTTAACAACAAAGTAAGGAAAGATTGGGATAACAGAGCTTGTTGTTATATACGGTTGATAACTTCAATGCTGTAATTGGATGACAATTCTACGGTTAATTCGCAAATCCATATCTTGTGGTAGAGAAGGATCCCTTAACCAGCTTTCTCTCATTGATTTTTCATTCGAATTAACTTTCTGTTTTGTTATTCTTGTTTGCATTATTATTTCACTTAGTTAATCAATCAACAAAACCCCCCATTTACTCTGTTTTTGCTTTGAATAACAAATTCAATTAGAATCAATCCTCGTGGGAACGATATCTTTACTTCATCACTTTATTACTTGTGCGACTAGTATACTTGCTAGTTTCGAACGCATCAAGTTTTTGGCGCCGTTGCCGGGGATTGATTTTCTAATCGATTTGTTATTTTGTTTTCATTGTTGATTCATATTTTCTTTGTTTTTCTTTTCTGATTGTTTGTGTTTAGACACATGGCAGTAAACTTCTATCAATTCAGTATCGGATTTGAGCCACAAGTACCATGGAGAGTAAATGAGGTAAGCACTCCGAACATTGAACAACAACTTTCTGAGCTAACCTCTCTTGTGGAAAACATGGCTGTAGGAGATATGCAAAAATCTTATGAATGTGGGATATATTCTACGATGGAGCATCCAATCGACATGTATCCAACTTTACAAGAAGAATATATGGAACAAGCCAATGCCATGGGTGGATTTTCCAGGACAAACGAGGTAATGGTATGATCCTTTCTCTAGCACTTACAATGCTGGATGGGAAGATCAACATAATTTCAGTCTGGAATCATCAACAACACTCCAAATGTGATACCAAATCGGCACAAGTTTCAATCAACCTAGAGTGCAGCAACATTTTCAAATGCAACCACCACCAATGCCACATCCAGCACCGCAACCAGCTTCACAAAACTCAGGTATGTCTCTCCAGGACATTGTTAATGCACTTGCCACTAACACAATGCAATTCCAGCAGGAAACTGGGGCAAGTATCCAAAACCTGGCAAATCAAATGGGACAATTGGCCACTAGCATGAGCAAATTCGAGGGCCAAGGCTCAGAAGAATTATCTTGTCAAACGATGATCAATCCAAGAGAGAATTCTTGTGCGATAACTTTGCAAAATGAAGAGCAATTAGATGTCCTGCCAAAGAAATCACAAACTGATGAAGGAGATGACACCACTTCCACCATGAACAAAACACTGACTTCTCAGGTAAATCCTATAACTCCCATTCCTTCATATGTTTCTCCTCCACTTTTTCCTAGTAGATTTGCACAATCGAAGGAGAAACAAGAACAAGAAATCCTGGAAACTTCTCACAAAATCGAGGTAAATATACCACTTCTGGATGCTATTGAGCAAGTACCTCGTTGTACAAAATTTCTCAAGGAGTTATGCACCAACAAGAGAAAGTTGAAGGGAAATGAGAAAGTAAGTGTGGGGGAAAATGTTTCAGCTGTATTGCAAAGAAAAATTCCTCCAAAATGCAAAGATCCAGGTACGTTCATCATTCCATGCACCATTGGTAATACCAAGTTTGAAAGAGCTATATTAGATTTAGGAGCATCTATTAATGTCATGCCATATTCTATTTATGCTTCTTTAAATCTTGGACCTTTTGCGAAAACTGGTATTACCATTCAGTTTGCTGATCATTTTAATGCATATCGCAAAAGAGTTGTGGAAGATGTGCTTGTGCAGGTGAATCAATTGGTTTTTCCAGCAGACTTCTATGTCCTTAAAATAGAGGATGAGACATCCCTAATAGAGGATGAGACATCTCCTAATCCAACACCGATTCTTTTAGGGAGGCCATTCTCGAAAACTGCTAGAATCAAGATTGATGTTCATTATGGCACTTTGACCATAGAGTTTGATGGCAAGGTGATATGTTTTAATATTTTTGAGGAAATGAGGTACTCTAATGACTTACATTCTGTTTTTGCAGTTGACGTTATTGATTATTTGCCACAACAATGTTTTGAGTTAACTCGCAAGAATGGAGTGGATGTTGCTATTAGTGAACACATAAGGATAGAAAGTTTCAAAGAACCAAGAAAGCTGATACAAGTGTCTAAAGAAGTGGAGGAAGCTGTGACAAGCTTGGATGAGACTATAGCTATCACCACAAATAGGTATGATGTTTCGTACATTGAATTGCCTTTATCTAATGAGAAACTTCTTCCTTCTGTGATGAAAGCCAATACCTTGGAGCTTAAGTCACTTCCAGATCATTTGAATTATGGATTCTTGGGTGAGAATGATACTTTGCGAGTTACAATGGAAATGGGCCTTGCACGAATACAAGAAGATAAACTCGTCCGAATACTTACAGATCACAAAATAGCTATTGAGTGGACAATTGTTGAAATCCAAGGCCCATCCATATGCATTGACCGTATCTTGTTAGAAGAGGGATCCAAGCCCATTAGAGAAGCACAACAGAAATTGTATCCTCCCATGATGGAACCAACGTCGGGCTGAGGACGTTAAACCAAGCGCTTATTGGGAGGCAACCCAATGTTTTTGAAAAATAAATAAAAAAAGAAAAGAAAAATAAAATAAGGTAATAATGATCGATTTTTGTGTCTCGAGGAGATTCCTTTCGTAGGCCATCAAATTGATCAGGTTTTATCTCTCTTTGCCATCTGTCTTATTTGTTTTTATATTTTTTTACTTGTTTTTGACTTTTGTTTGCTATTGTGTTGTTATCTCTTTTATGTGTCTTTAGTTTCGTTTTTGCTCTTTTCTTTTCCTTTCTTTTGTTTAATTTGATTACTCTGTGCTTTGAGCTCATTTGTGCAGCAGCTTGTGGAAACATCCAAACGGAAGTTGAAGTCATTCGCCAAAGGTTTGAAACGTGCATATCTTGGAGAAAAACAAACCCGATCGCATTATCGGTAATATCTCTTCTTTTCTCCTCTTCAATGGATGCCGATATCTTTCTGTCGAACCTTCGTAAATATTTTCCTTCACTTCCTCAAAATGCTGTGTTTAAAATTTATAAAGTACGGATGACTAGACTTTGGGCATTGATGCTCCTAAATGTGCCTGCTGATATCCGATGGCTTATCGAAGCCAAGGTGAGATTGTCCGGTGAGCCGGACATTAATCTCGCAAAATACATGCCTGGTCTAGGAAAGAGCTACTACGCCAAGAGGCGAAGAGCGAAAAGGTTACAAGTATGTTATAAATGTGCTAGATGGAATTGTAACCAGACTTGTCGTTCATTAGGTTTTGCGTCCAGGAATAGAGAAGATAAACTTTCATTTATTAAGAATGGTTTGAGTAATGAGTCGCTGGATAATGTTTTGTTAACTCTCGAGTCACATTCTTGTTGACTTGTTCAGCGTGAATTGCTTAATCTATGGACACAATTTCGTGATGAATTGCAGTGTTATAGTCTAGGGAATCTGACTAAAACGACCCTGTTTGCCAGTTTATAAGAAAACTGGATGGGAAGCAAATCCCCGACTCATAGAAGGCGTTTCAGCCGTTACTGGACGTAAAACCAGAGGAAGATGTGAGCCACAATCACAACTACCTGTATATTTGAATGTGTGTTGTTGTTGTCGAATTTTATTTCTTTCTTGTTTCGTTTGATCTGATTATCAATGTTGTTTTTTGTGTTGTTTTTGTTTGTTGAATTTGTTTGTTTTAATTTCAAGTTTTCTTTTTGACAAACCAGATGACTACCCCATGATATAAGCACACGTGGAAGACAAGTGTGGAGGTTTTGTGAACCTCCACCGAAAGTATATCTTTACTTTTCATGCTTCACGTGGGAGACAAGTGTGGCGGTTTTGTCAAACCCCACCGAAAGTATATTTCCATTTTCCATGCTTCACGTGGGAGACAAGTGTGTAGGTTTGGTGTGGAACCTCACCGACAATGCATATCCTTCTATTTTTTTAAATCTTTGGGGGCGTTAAAATCTCGCGTCCTCATCTTCATTAGGTTCGCTTGCACGACGACTCGCCCACGGGGATCGTGTGCGATTATAGTATGTTCCCCATGATGTCAACTATCTTGATGAGTTTTTAAATTATGGGTCTATAGAATCTTCTCATATTTTCAAAGTATGTCATTCCATTAACGTCTGTCTTTGCAATTGAAATCATAATATTAACGTGTCTTACCAAGATTAGAGCCTTTGTAAGAAATGGAGAAAACACCAATTCGGCGATTCCGCAATATGCTTATTTTGCGATCAACAATTTGGTAAGATGGAGAGTTACCACAGTCAGCTCTTGAATCTTTGGTAGGACATTAGCTGCGAGGGGTATTATTTGATTTTTGGAGGGGGTAGTCTTGGGTTAATGGGGTGTGTGTCGACAGCTGCATCCCTAGGAGGGAGCAAAGTTCTCGGCATTATCCTAAACCATTAGCTGTACGAGATATCATAAGCAACACAATGGGGGAAGAGTTACAGGTCTCTAGCATGCATGAGCGTATTGCACATATGGTCATTAAATCTGGTGCATTTATAGCTTTGCCCGGTGGCTATGGTACATTGGAGGAGATATTTCAAATCACCTCTTGGGCACAGCTAAACATCCATCGGAACCCATTGGTTTTGTTAATGTTAATAATTGCTTTGATGTTTGGTTTGTCCTTTCTTGATCAAGCTGTAGAAAAAAATTTCATCTCACCGTCAGCAAGGCAAATGCTGGTTGCAGCTTCAAAACTGCAGGAGAGTTAATTGACAAACTACAAGAATTCATCTATTCACCTGATCCAACAATGGCTCGGATAAATTGGTTTGGAGAAGGCAACAAAAGGCGTCAACTGGATTTAACCCTCCATCTGTAATCTCTATTTGCTGGTTTGCTTCGTTTTTGTTTGCTTTCTTTTTAGTGTGTTTATTTGAGATTTTTCATGTCGTTTCTTTTGAGCTTTTTCAGGTTATTTCTTTCGTCCCAGGTAATATTTTCTAATCTCGGTTTTTAGAGTGGTGGCTTAAAAAGTTCAAGTTCTCTTGAAACGCATTATGGATCTCTTCAATCCATAATGGCGGAATAAGGAGGCTAACTTCTAAACTTTTTAGACCATTCTAACTAACTTGTTTTTGTTTGCTGACTTGTTGAACTTTGTTATTTTATGAGTGAGTTTAGTTTTGCGTAATTTAGAGTTGTTATGTGTTCTTATCTTTATCAATTTCGATTTAAAAAAATTGTGGAAAAACCTGAGAATGGCAGAATATGGGGTTTCCTTAACCCTTGAAACGCATTCATCCTTAATAACTTTGTAGTTTGTTTATTTCATGTTGTTTGAAGTGTCTTGTTTCTTATTTTGTTCTTCATAATAAAGGTATATAGGCTGGAAACCTTAAGTCTGCGGGCTACTGGTCCTAAGGATTGTTGAAATATACAATCCTGACTCAGGTGTAACAACGCCACGTACCTCTTTTCTTGCATTTTGTGGGTCGATGATAAGATAATGATTGAATTAAGAATAACTCTTGGAAAATGATAAATGATGCATGGATCTGTGTGCTTGAAATGTTTATTGGTTTTCGCTTTGCTTTTGATTCCTTGCGCAACATTGAGCACTGAGCTATTATCACTGAGTTATTTGTTCACTTAGAGAAAGTTTATGTAATTTAAATGCTTCTTCAGATTTTAATGAATTCTAGAACTTGTTTGATGGTCACTCGAGGCGAAATCCTAGACTGTGCAACATTGGGGAAATGATTTAGGCCATCTTTGGACCGTTTGAGCCTTAATAGCCAACCTTGACAGAAATTGATCCCTAGTTACCCCTTTGAGCCTCTGTAAGCCTTTTTCTTTGTTTACTCACTAAAAGATTTCCTAACCTCAAATGAATTTGTTCCAAACAGTTTATCCCTTACCTATGAGCATGTAGATCATTCACAATTAAATTCTGAGCTATGTTCTGGTTTTGGGAAGTTAGAGGAGGTTGGGATGTGTCATGAGCAATGCAAGTGAGTCCTATTGTGTTTGTAAAAAGAAAAAAAAAGAAAAAAAAAATCTGTACTTATCTTCCACGTACTTAAACATTGAAGACAATGTATTGTTTAAGTGTGGGGGAGTGGAATTGCAGTTAAAAAAAAAAAGTTCTATACCCTTGGGTGTTCTTAAAAAGAATGAAACATGGGTGTAGTTTCTTTTGTTTTCAAAAAAAAAAAAAGAAGAAAAAAAAGAAAAAAAAGAAGATTGAGTGTTCTAAATAAGTTTGGGGGAGTAACTGGTGAATTAAAATAAAGTTGTGTTATAGGGTTGAGCTCTACATAATCTTGAATGATTTATGTGTTTGTGGGTGATTTGAGCCAAATTATTATCCTTTATCATACCTTCACCCAAGCCAAACGTTACAAGCTTAATAAGTCCTACTTGATCCTTGGTGTTGTGCATGTCTACATTAGTGGAGAGTGACTTGAAAAGCAGGCCTATGGAGTTCATTTATACACACATGTTCAACATTAAATATGATTCATTTTTATGCATAACCTCATCCGGGTTACAAGTGATTAGGTGAGAATGGCTCTACACACACACACTTGAGGAATTGAAGTGAAGCGAAACTAATCCTTGAGATGAAATTCTTGATCAAGTGCATTATTTTTAAGTTTTCCTTGGGTTATAATTAAGTACAATCTTTGAGGCCTATTTGCAAGATAAAGCATTTGTGTGTTTTAATTTTTTTGTTGATTCTGTTTCGGTTTAGTTTTTATTTCATATTGTCGTAGTTGCTCGAGGACTAGCAAAGTCTAAGTGTGGGGGAATTTGATAAGTGTCTATTTATATATCATTTTCATATCAATTCGTCCATGTTTCTTTGCTATATTCCTTGGTATTTTTATGTTTTTGTGTGGTTTTTTGATGTTTGTAGGAGTTTTGGAGGAACTTACACAAAATTGGAGTAAAACCCTTCATTTTCACCTCTGCTAGTCAACCAATTTCTTGGAGTTGATTGTATCGATATACAATTAACCGGATAACATGCTATATACCATTGAAAAACTCTCGAAGTCTATTTTCTGGAGAAATTTACGGTTCACAAATTTATGTAGTGTACCGAAAGTTGTGATAAAAATGGTATGAGAAGTGTATATTTGTAATTCCATATATCACTGTAGCATGTTATTAAATACGGGGCACTGTATCAAGTTACTGTAGCAGAGTATTTAAACACATTTTAGGGTTTTATTTTCATAATTGGAAGGGGGGAAAAGGTGGGAGGAGGCTACATTTCTAGATTTCTCTCATCCCTTGAAGTTCTTGAAGGAGAAAGAAGATTTTGAAAGAGGAGAAACTACAATTCCAAGAAGATTCATCTACAAAGAAGATTTTCAAAGAATTTGCTAAGTTCTTTCTTTCCTTTTCAATTCTGGATTTCTCTGTATTGTATTTGTTATTCTGATTGAATATGTGTAACTAAATCTGAATTGGTTGAGGGTGATTTCAAAGCCCTTGATATGGTTTTTATGAATTGATTGTGCAAGAATTGTTATCCAATTCTCTAATTGAAGTTGCTTGTATTTTCCCATGTTTAATGCTTATGATTGCTTGCTGGATTGTATTTGGGTGGCCAATTGAATATAATCTGAATATTGTCTATTGCTAGACTAGAAATCTTGATCCGTAATTGTCTTGAATTTCTAATCATTAGTAGCAAATTTGTGATCAGAGATTGCAATTGGAGAATACAACCTAAGTTAAATAATCCGAGCTTGTGTTTTTATTTCTTAGATCAACCTATCTTTCTTATCGTAATGCATCCATTGAATTAAATTTAGAGAGCTTGTTCTAGTTGTTTAATGGATAGAGATTAAATAAAGAGCCTGTTTTATTTAACAACAAAGTAAGGAAAGATTGGGATAACAGAGCTTGTTGTTATCTACGGTTGATAATTTCAATGGTGTAATTGGATGACAATTCTTTTATTAATTCGCAAATCCATATCTTGTGGTAGAGAATAACCCTTAACCAGATTTCTTTCATTGTTATCTCTCAATTGATTTAACTTTGCATTGTATTATTCTTCATTTGCTTTCGATTTGAGTTTAGTTAATCAATCAACAAAACCCCCATTTATTCTGTTTTCGCTTTCGAATAACAAATTCAATTAGAATCAATCCTCGTGGGAACGATATCTTACTCATCACTTTATTACTTGTGCGACTAGTATACTTGCTAGTTTCGAATGCATCACTTATGCTCAGCGATGCTTCTATCGATTCTTAACGTATCATCATAGGACCAAGCGAAGACTTCTTCATGTTTTTTAATAAATTTTCAAATATCTCTCTCTCTCTCTCTGTCTCTCTCTCTCTCTCTTTAGGAGTTTTATCAAGTGTAGTGCATATGTTCTTGGGCTTTTCAATTGTACCAAGATTAATGTTATGAGCTTGAATGGTATTGATGTCAAATATGCTAGTGAAATACAAATTATCATGCACAGTCCATAACGAAAAACATCATACAAGTAAGCAAATTGATTTTTCAATGCATTAAACATAGAAACATAAACAATGTACTCTTCTTCAAAGAGGTTAGGAACAAATATATCCTCATAGCAAATGTCTTTAATTCCTCTTTAATGAAGGTAGCAAGGTCAGCAGGCAAGTCCATTAGTGGCACTTGATCTTGAAGCTTCTCTTCCTTGGGCTTCTTCTTCATAGTCACCTTTCTAGTGGATCCTTCCTGTTGCTCAAGCTTGGACTTCTCTCTTCTCTCGGCTTCCTCAGCCTTGATTGATCCATATAAGTGAACCAGCATAAAAATTTTCAAAATTTTTGAAGACGAATTGGTCAAAAATAAAATTCGTGAATTCAAGTATGACTTTCTCACAATTTAGTTTTTTAGCATGTAAAACCAATTTCAAAAATCTTTATAAAATAGTTTTATACACGATTTTAACATTAAAAAAAATTGTGATATCTAATTTTCATGTCTTGAAACCGTAATAAAAATATTGATTAAAATATTTAAAGTTTTCATAGATTAAAATTCATGGAATCAGCATATATACAGGCTCTTCTAATTAAACTCCTATTCGCAATATAATAGTCAATATTGCAACGTAAATAGTAATCAATCACTACAACCTAATATGGTTCAACGTATATAGAACCTAATTTCTAACATAAAACAAAATCTAGACTCATAAATAATATCTGATAGGTGTCTATTTATGTATCATTTTCATATCAATTTGTCTATGTTTCTTTGCTATAATCCTTGGTATTTTTATGTTTTTGTGTGGTTTTGATGTTTGTAGGAGTTTTGGAGCAACTTGCACAAAAATGGAGTAAAACCCTTCATTTTCACCTCTGCTAGTCAACCATCTTCTCGGATTTAATTGTATTGATATACAATGAACCCGATGACATGTTATATACCGTTGGAAAGCTCTCGAAGTCTATTTTCTGAGAAATTTACGGTTTATAAATCCATTCAGTGTACCAAAAGTTGTAATCAAAACAGTGTGAGATGTATAGAAATATAATTCCACAAGTCACTGTAGCATGTATAATACGGGGCACTGTAGCAAGTCACTGTAGCAGAGTATTTAAACACATTTTAGGGTTTTATTTTAAGAACTTGAAGAGGGGAGAACGGGTGGGAGGCTGCATCTCTGGATTTCTCTCATTTCTTGGAGCTCTTGAAGGAGAAAGAAGGCTTGAAAAGAAGAAAAACTACAATTCTAAGGAGATTTGCAAAGGATTTGCTAAGTTTTTCCTTTTTCCTTCATTTTCTGGAATGTCTCTCTGTTGTATTGTGTTTATGACATTTCTGAACATGTGTAACTAAATCTGAATTGGTTGAGGGTGATTTCAAAGCCCTTGATATGGTTTTTGTGAGTTGATTGTGTAAGAAGTTGTTATCCAATTCTCTAATTGAAGTTGCTTGTATTTTCCCATATCTAATGCTTATGATTGCTTGCTGATTGTATTTGGAATGGCCAACTGAATATAATCTGGTTGTTGTCTATTGCTAGAGTAGAAATCTTGATCCGTAATTGTCTTGAATTTCTAATCCTTAGTAGCAAAATTGTGATCAGAGATTGCAATTGGAGAATACAACCTAAGTTAAATAATCCAAACTTGTGTGGTTATTGCTTAGATCAACCTATCTTTCTATCGTAATGCTTCCATTGAATTAAATTTAGAGAGCTTGTTCTAGGTTGTTTAATGGTTAGAGATTAAATAAAGAGCTTGTTTTATTTAACAACTAAGTAAGGAAAGATTGGGATAACAGAGCTTATTGTTATATACGGTTAATAATTTCAATGGTGTAATTGGATGATAATTCTACGATTAATTCGCAAATCCATATCTGGTGGCAGAGAATGATCCCTTAACCAGATTTCTGTCATTGATTAATTCTCACTTCAATTAAGTTTGCATTGTGTTATTCTTTATTTGCCTTCGTATTCAGTTTTTCATTTAGTTAATCAATCAACAAAACCCCCATTTATTCTGTTTTTGCTTTCGAATAACAAATTAATTAGAATCAATCCTCGTGGGAACGATATCTTACTCATCACTTTATTACTTGTGCGACTAGTATACTTGCTAGTTTCGAACGCATCAATATCTCAAAATATAATTAAACAGAGTTATAGTGAAATTCTTACCTCTTATCAAAGTAAACTACGGGGAGTTGTATTTTGATCAATATTCCTAATCTTTACTTTAACGTGAAAAATCCTTGAATACACAATAAAATTCTAATTTAGAAATATTTTCTTTAATTATTAACTCAACCTAATGAAATTAAAGTTCTCACTTACCGTAAGTTGAGTACGCTGAGTTATTCTCACAGCTGCCTACACTCAAAACCCTAGTTGAACGCAAATGCACATGATATAACGCATAAAAATAATATTAACCAAAATTAATTTATATATAATAGCTGACTTATACCCTAGGACTGATTGGAAACAGGTATAAGTGTACTCCTAAAAAAAAGTAAATTTACATATATAGACATATATAAATATATATCCTTGCTATAACTTAAATAACGTAAAGAATATAACACCTTTATATATTAAAGTTTGAATATTACATCTATCTTGACTTGAACCAGTCTGATCAAATGTCTCAATTAGAATCAGGGGAACTACTAAGAAACTAGGTCCCATCTAAGGAATGATGGTCACAAGATGTGGGTCACCAAGAACGTCTAATGAGACTTGTAGAAACTACGTAAGAAGGCAAAACTAAAAAAGGCAAAACCAACTAGATAAGGTGCCCATGGTAGAAACTGAAAAGTCGAAGAAATGGGCAAGATCAGACATCAATGTTGTCTCATCAATAGGTAGAATGATGCTGTCAGAACTGGACGAATGACAATCGAGTATGGCGAAGAATTGCTTATACAGCAAAGCTCTTGGTTGTTGAACTGGAAGACATGATTATAAGGATCCCAGAAGGTTGTGCATTCCTTAAGAAAAGGGATGTCAAGCTTCACATGTCGAAAAAACTTCAGATTGTAGAGACTGCTAGATTCGAGTCGTTTCCAATCATCATCCTTTAGAGGCTTCAAGAGAGGCTGGAGGGTCTTGAGGGAGGCCTCAAACATGTTGAACAGTGTGAAGAGGCATTGAGAAGCATGAAGGAAATCTTGAGAAACGAGAGAAAAGTGTGGAGAAGCAATGGAGAGGAGTAACACTTAAATAGTGCATAGAACGTGGCAAAAACAACAAGAAAAAAGGGAAGAGCACTGGGATAATTGCTTCCTGACAATCTGTATGCCACCCAACAATATCATGAAAACCACCCAGTGGTCTATCAGCCACTCGGCGGCCTGTCAGTCACCCAGTGGTTATAAGGGCAAAATAACCCACCAGTCCCTCCTTTCGCATGTTTTTTGATTTCCGAGACTTGTATCGATGAGTGATTTCGAGCACATGACTTCCAAATTTTGTAATTTTATGTAGAATTGAATAAATGATGATGTAGAAACAAATTTGAACAAATTTGGATGTAAATTTATCGAAATACGCATAGTTTAAGAAGCAATGTACGAAGTTGAAAATAGAGAATTTTCACTAAATCTTTGAAACTTGTTCACATATCTGATTGCCTTGATTATACATCACAAAAAATTGAAACATAGAAGTTCACACATATAAGCAAAATGAACAAAAGAAATCATGAAGGAAGTCAGTGGTGTCAATCCTTTACTTACGCCATCATTGTCAATATCGAAGGAGAAAGCAACAACCTGACCCTGAAGATGCTCAACCTCCTACTCCAAACAAGCAACCTCCTGACAACACGTCTAACCAAGCAAAAGAATCACATAGTTAGAAAAACTATTAAGATACAAATCATACATAAATGAAGCATAGAGTGATACTTTACCTAATACTGATGTGACATCTATAAAACATATCCATGGAAAGCGGCATGCATGCGAAAGACTCACTCCATGGAAGATCGTGTTACTTGCATTGCATTGCATTTTATGGTTAGTAATTGAGTGAAGAATGATGGGAAACTTGAGAAATATGTAGTCAAAAGACTTAGCAAAGTGGTATCCTATAGAACAATGGGAACAGGTATGGTCAGATCCTCAATGATCACATGACTGTTGATCTGTCCACTAGCATCCCATTTATAGATGACATTGCTGAGATAAGCTTGAAGATCACCAATCACACGACCAGCTGGAATAGCTGGAGTAATTGTAGAAGCTGGAGATGGACGTGGCTGCTGAGTGGTAGCAGAAAAGGAAGAAGATATGCTATTATCCAGAGAAGAGACTCTCGATCTCTTCCCAGGACGAGCGGAAGAGCTACTAGCATGGCTAGATGTAGCAAGAGGATGATGAGTCTCATCAACAGAATGACCTGGTTTAATGTGTAATAAGGTGGCTTGAACCCAGTCGATGTAAGAAGTTGTCATCAATGGGAACTCGATCGCATTCAAATGAATCCCGGTTGTGTAGTTTGACACCTCTTGCTCTATAGCTAAGTCAGCAAAAATCTATCATCAGAACTGGTGGAGTAGGAGGAATCAAATGACACGATGGGCCTTCGAACCAATCCTAAACGCGCTCACCCAAATACCACATCATATTTTTTATGCACGACAAAAGAATGCAATAGTAATTGAGTGGGGAGGCGACCCTCATAGTCACCGACCAGTTCTCCTTGGGCCCTCACCACTCGGAGCTAATCTGTGAAGGACAAAGAAACATGGTAAGATTATGATATAAATGAAATACTGACTAGAATGTGTTTTACGTTGTCCCAGGTCATCATGGGAATATAATCATGAAAGAAGTCTAGTTCATGAGACCTCTCTAGCTTTGCACGACATGCAGGCCACCTCCTCATCCATTGGAAAAGAAAGGTCCTCATAAGTGGGTGATGCGTTCCAAACTAGCAAGTATACTAGTCGCACAAGTAATAAAGTGATGAGTAAGATATCGTTCCCACGAGGATTGATTCTAATTGAATTTGTTATTTTCCAGCAACAATAAATAAAATAAGGGGGGGTTTTGTTGAATGATTAACTAAATGAACTAAGAATGCAAATGAAGAATAACAAAACAGAAAGTTAATTTGAGTGAAAAATCAATGAGAGAAATCTGGTTAAGGGATCCTTCTCTACCACAAGATATGGATTTGCGAATTAATCATAGAATTGTCATCCAATTACACCATTGAAATTATCAACCGTAGATAACAACAAGCTCTGTTATCCCAATCTTTCCTTACTTTGTTGTTAAATAAAACAGGCTCTTTATTTAATCTCTATCCATTAAACAACCTAGAACAAGCTCTCTAAATTTAATTCAATGGATGCATTACGATAAGAAAGATAGGTTGATCTAAGCAATAAACACACAAGCTCGGATTATTTAACTTAGGTTGTATTCTCCAATTGCAATCTCTGATCACAATTTTGCTACTAATGATAAGAAATTCAAGACAATTACGGATCAAGATTTCTAGTCTAGCAATAGACAACAACCAGATTATATTCAGTTGGCCATTCGAAATACAATCCAGCAAGCAATCATAAGCAGTAGATATAGGAAAATACAAGCAACTTCAATTAGAGAATTGGATAACAACTTCTTGCACAATCAACTTACAAAAACCATATCAGGGGCTTTGAAATCACCCTCAACCAATTCAGATTCAGTTACACATGTTTAAGAACGTGGTAAATACAATACAACATGGAGACATTCCAGAAAATGAAAGGGAAGGGAAAAACTTAGCAAATTTGATGTAATTCTTTTTGGATTGTAGTTCTTCCTCTTTCCAAGCTTCCTTTCTCCTTCAAGAACTCCAAGAGATGAAAGAATTCCAGAGCTGCAGCCTCCACCACGTTCTCCCCTCTTCAAGTTATGAAAATAAAACCCTAAAATGTGTTTAAATACTCTGCTACAGTAACGTGCTACAGTGTCCCGTATTATACATGCTACAGTGATGTGTGGAATTACATTTCTACACTTCTCACACTGTTTTGATTACAACTTTTGGTACACTGAATGGATTCATAAACCGTAAATTTCTCCAAAAAGTAGACTTCGAGAGCTTTTCAACGGTATATGATATGTCATCGGGTTCATTGTATATCAATACAATTAAATCCGAGAAGATGGTTGACTAGCGGAGGTGAAAATGAAGGGTTTTACTCCATTTTTGTGCAAGTTGCTCCAAAACTCCTACAAACATCAAAACCACACAAAAACATAAAAATACCAAGGAATATAGCAAAGAAACATGGACAAATTGATATGAAAGTAATACATAAATGGACACCTATCAAATTCCCCCACACTTAGACTTTGCTAGTCCTCGAGCAACTACAACGATATGAAAACAAAACTAAATCTAAACAGAATCAAAGAAAAATTAAAACAAACATGTTTTAACTTGCAAATAGGCCTCAAAGATTGTACTTAATTATAACCCAAGGAAAACTTCAAAATAATGCACTTGATCAAGAATTTCATCTCAAAGATTAGTTTCGCTTCACTTCAATTCCTCAAGTGTGTGTGTGTAGAGCCATTCTCACCTAATAATTTGTAACCCGGATGAGTTTATGCATAAAAATGAATCATATTTAATAGTGAAGATGTGCGTATAAATGAACTCCATAGGCTTGCTTTTCAAGTCACTCTCCACTAATGTAGACAAGCACAACACTAAGGATCAAGTAGGGCTTTATTAAGCTTGTAACGTTTGGCTTGGGTGAAGGTATGATAAAGGATAATAATTTGGCTCAAATCACCCACAAACACATAAATCATTCAAGACTATGTAGAGCTCAACCCTATAACACAACTTTATTTCAATTCACCAGGTTACTCCCCAAACTTATTTAGAACACTCAATCTTTTTTTTTTTAGCAGAAAACAAAAGAAAACTACACCCCCACACTTTGTTGTTTCATTCTTTTTAAGAACACTTAAGGGTATAGATCTCTTATTCTTCTTCTTTTGTTCTCTTTTTTTTTCTTTTTTTCTTTTTTTTTTATATTACACTTCCCCTCCCCCACACTTAAACAACACATTGTCCTCAATGTGTAAGTATGTGGACGATAAGTACAGATTGGCTTTTTTTTTCTTTTTTTTTTTTACAAACTCAAGAGAACTCACTTGCATTGCTCATGACACATCCCAACCTCCTCTAACTTCCCAAAACCAGAACATAGCTCAGAATTTAATTGTGAATGATCTACATGCTCATAGGTAAGGGATAAACTGTTTGGAAAAAATTCATTTGTGGTTAGGAAATCGTTTAGTGAGTTAACAACGAAAAAGGCTTACAGAGGCTCAAAGGGGTAACTAGGGATCAATTTCAGTCAAGGTTGGCTATTAAGGCTCAAACGGTCCAAAGATGGCCTAAATCAGTTCCCCAATATTGCACAGTCTAGGATTTCGCCTCGAGTGACCATCAAACAAGTTCTAGAATTCATTGAAAATCTGAAGAAACATTTAAATTACATAAACTTTCTCTAAGTAAACAAATAACTCAGTGATAATGGCTCGGTGCTCAATTTTGTGCAAGGAATCAAAGGCAAAGTGAAAACCAATAAACATTTCAAGCACACAGATCCATGCATTATTTATCATTTTCCAAGAGTTATTCTTAATTCAATCAGTATCTTATCATTGACCCACAAAATACAAGAAAAGAGGTACGTGGCGTTGTTACACCTGAGTCAAGATTGTATATTTCAAAAATCCTTAGGACCAGTAGCCCGCAGACTTAAGGTTTCCAGCCTATATACCTTTATTATGAAAGAACAAAACAAGAAACAAGACACTTCAAACAACATGAAATAAATAAACTACAGATTTATGTAGAGAGAATGCGTTTCAAGGGTTAAAGAAACCCCATATTCTGCCATTCTCAGGTTTTTCCACAAAATTTTTTTTTTAAATCGAAAATGATAAAGACAAAAACACATAACAACTCTAAATTACGTGAAACTAAACTTACTCATAAAATAACAAAGTCCAACAAGTCAGCAAACAAAAACAATTAAGTTAGAATGGGTCTAAAAAGTTTAGAAGTTAGCCTCCTTATTCAGCCATTATGGACTAAAGAACTCCAGAATGCGTTTCAAGAGAACTTGAACTTTTTAAGCCACCACTCTAAAAGCCAAGATTAGAAAATATTACCTGGGGTGAAAGAAACAACCTGAAAAACTCAAAAGAAATGACATAAAAAAAACTCAAATAAACACAATAAAGAGAAAGCAAACGAAAATGAAGCAAACCAGCAGATAGAGATTACAGATGGAGCGTTAAATCCAGTTTACGCCTCTTATTGCCTTCTCCAAACAAATCTATCCGAGCTATTGTTGGATCAGGCGAATAGACGAATGCTTGTAATTTGTCAATTAACTCCCCTGCAGTTGAAGCTGTAACCAGGATTTGCCTCGCGACTGTGAGATGAAGTTTTTTTCTACTGCTTGATCAAGAAAAGACAACAAACCATCAAAAAAATTATTGACATTTAACAAACCAATGGGTTTCCGATGGATGTTTAGCTGTGACCAAGAGGTGATTTGAAATATCTCCTCTAATGTACCATAACCACCGGGCAAAGCTATAAATGCATCAGATTTAATGACCATATATGCAATACGCTCATGCATACTAGAAACCTGTAACTCTTCCCCCATGGTGTTGCCTACGATATCTCGTACAGCTAATGGTTTAGGGATAATGCCGAGAACTTTGCTCCCTCCTAGGGATGCAGCTGTCGACACACACCCCATTAACCCAAGACTACCCCCTCCATAAATCAAATTAATACCCCTCGCAGCTAATGTCCTACCAAGATCAAGAGCTGCTGTTGTAAACTCTCCATCTTTACCAAATTGCGATCCACAAAATACGCATATATTTTGGAATCGTCGAATTGGTGTTTTCTCCATTTCTACAAGTGCTCTAACCTTGTATAAGACAATGATACACGTTAGGTAATATGCTGTTCAAGTGCAAGACATGTTATGGAATGACATATGAAAATATGCAAAATGTATATATACACATGTAAAACTCTCAAATTTTGACACATGGGGACGTAATTTCGGTGGGGGTTGCTCGATGCAGATTTATCGCCCCAAGATTTGAAAAAAATGAGATATGCTTTCGGCGGGGTTTGACAAAACCTACACACTTGTCTCCCACATGAAGCATGAAAAATGAAAATATACTTTCGACGGGGTTTGACAAAACCGCCACACTTGTCTCCCACGTGAAGCATGAAAAGTAGAGATATACTTTCGGCGGAGGTTGACAAAACCTCCACACTTGTCTCCCACGTGAAGCATTAAAAATGGAGATACACTTTCGGCGGAGGTTGACAAAACCTCCACACTTGTCTCCCACGTGTACTTATGCCATAGGGTAGTCATATGGTTTGTCAAAAAGAAAACTTGAAATTAAAACAAACAAAATCAACAAACAACAACAACACAAAAACAACATTGATAATCAGATCAAACGAAACAAGAAAAAAAAATTCTACAACAACAACACACATTCAAATATACAAGTAGTTGTGATTGTGGCTCACATCTTCCTCTGGTTTTACGTCCAGTAACGGCTGAAACGCCTTCTATGAGTCGGGGATTTGCTTCCCATCCAGTTTTCTTAAAAACTGGCAAATAGGGTCGTTTTTAGTCAGATTCCCTATACTATAACACTGCAATTCATCACGAAATTGTGTCCACAGATTAAGCAATTCAAGTTGAACAAGTCCACAAGAATGTGACTCAAGAGTTAATAAAACATTATCCAACGACTCATTACTCAACCATTCTTAATAAACGAAAGTTTATCTTCTCTATTCCTAGACACAAAACCTAATGAACGACAAGTCTGGTTACAATTCCATCTAGCACATTTATAACATACTTGTAACCTTTTTCGCTCTTCGCCTCTTGGCGTAGTAGCTCTTTCCTAGACCGGGCATGTATTTTGCGAGATTAATGTCCGGCTCACCGGACAATCTCACCTTGGCTTCGATAAGCCATCGGATATCAGCAGGCACATTTAGGAGCATCAACACCCAAAGTCTAGTCATCGTACTTTATAAATTTTAAACACAGCATTTTGAGGAAGTGAAGGGAAATATTTACGAAGATTCGACAGAAAGATATCGGCATCCATTGAAGAGGAGAAAAGGAAAGATATTACCAGTAATTCGTTTGAGTCTATTCTTCTCCAAGATATGCATGCTTCAAACCTTCAAGCAATGGCTTCAATTCTTGTTTCGGTGTTTCCTCAAGCTGTTGCACAAATGAGCACAAAGTATGAAATACTCAAATTAAACAAAAGAAACGAAAAGAAAAGAGCAAAAAAGAAACTAAAGACACATAAAAGAGATAACAACACAAAAGCAAACAAAAGTAAAAAAAAAAACAAGTAAAAAAAACGAATAAGACAGATGGCAAAGAGAGATAAAACCTGATCAATTTGATGGCCTACGAAAGGAATCTCCTCGAGACACAAAAATCGATCATTATTACCTCATTTTATTTTTCTTTTCTTTCTTTTTATTTATTTTTCAAAAACATTGGGTTGCCTCCCAATAAGCGCTTGGTTTAACGTCCTCAGCACGACGTTGGTTCCATCATGGGAGGATCCAATTTCTGTTGTGCTTCTCTAATGGGCTTGGATCCTTCTTCCAAAAAGAAATGGTGCATGCATATGGCTGGCCTTCGATGTTAGCAATCGTGCAACCCAATAGCATTTGTGATCTGTAAGTATTCAGTACGAGGACTTCTCTTCTTGTATACTCGTTATGCAAGGCCCACAGTTTCCATTGTACATTGGCAAAAAGTATCCATCTCACCTAAGAATCCCATGATTCAAAATTATCGGCAGTGAATTAAGCTCCAAAGGTATTGGCTTTCATCACAGAAGAAGAAGTTTCTCATTAGATAAAGGAAATTGAATGTACGAAACATCATACTATTTGTGGTTATTGCTATGGTCTCATCTAAGCTGCCACAGCTTCCTCCATTTCTTTGGACACTTGTATCAAAATTCCTGACTCATTGGAATTTTCTGTCCCTATATGCTCACTAATAGCTACATCCAATCCATTCTTGCGAGTTAACTCAAAATATTGTTGTGGAAAAGAATCAACAACGTCAACTGCAAAAACAGAATGTAAGTCACTAGAGTACCTCATTGCCTCAAAAATATTGAAACATATCACCTTGCCATCAAACTCTATGATGAGAGTGCCATCATGAACATCGATCTTGGTTCTAACAGTTTTCGAGAATGGTCTCCCTAAAAGAATCGGAGTTGGATTAGGAGATGTCTCATCCTCTATTTCAAGGACATAGAAGTTTGCTGGGAAACCAATTGATTCACCTGCACAAGCACATTTTCCACAACTCTTTTGGGATATGCATTAAAATGATCAGTAAGTTGAATGGTAATACCAGTTTTCGCAAAAGGTCCAAGATTTAAGGAAGCATAAATAAAATATGGCATGACATTAATAGATGCTTCTAAATCTAACATAGCTCTTTCAAACTTGGTTTTACCAATGGTGTATGGAATGGTGAACGTACCTGGATCTTTGCATTTCGGAGGAATTTTTCTTTGTAGTACAGCTGAAACATTTTCCCCCACACTTACTTTCTCATTCCCTTTTAACTTTCTCTTGCTGGTGCATAACTCCTTGAGACATTTTGTATAACAAGGTACTTGCTCGATAGAATCCAGAAGTGGTATATTTACCTCGATTTTGCAAAAAGTTTCCAGGATTTTTTGTTCTTGTTCCTCCTTCTTCGATTTTGCAAATCTACTAGGAAAAAGTGGAGGAGTAACATATGAAGGAATAGGAGTTATAGGATTTACCTGAGAAGTTAATGTTTTGTTCATGGTGGATGTGGTGTCATCTCCTTCATCAGTTTGTGATTTTCCTGGTAAGACATCTAATTGCTCTCCACTTCGCGAAGTTATCGCACTAGCAGTCTCGCTTGGATTGATCACCATTTGAGAAGATAATTTTTCTGTGTCTTGGCCCTCGAATTTGCTCATGCTAGTAGCCAATTGTCCCATTTGATTTGCCAGGTTTTGGATACTTGCCCCAGTTTCCTGCTGGAATTGCATTTTGTTAGTGGCAAGTGCATTAACAATATCCTGGAGTGACATACCTGAGTTTTCTGGAGCTGGTTGTGGTGCTGGTTGTGGCATTGGTGGTGGTTGCATTTGAAATGGTTGCTGCACTCTAGGTTGATTGAAAACTTTGTGGCCGATTTGGTATGGCATTTGGGATGATTGGTTGATGATTCCAGTAACTGAAATTAGGGTGATCTTCCCATCCAGCATTGTAAGTGTTAGAGAAGGGATCATACCATTGCCTTGTTTGTCCTGGAAATCCATCCATGGCATTGGCTTGTTCCATATCTCCTTGTAAAGTTGGATACATGTCGATTGGATGCTCCATGGTAGAATATACCTCACATGCATAAGATTTCTGCATATGTCCTACAGCCATGTTTTCTACAAGAGAAGTTAACTCAAAAAGTTGTTGTTCAATGTTCGGAGTGCTTACCTCATTTACTCTCCATGGTAGTTGTGGCTCAAATCCGCCACTGAATTGATGGAAGTTTACTGCCATGTTGTCTAAACACAAACAATCAAAAAAGAAAAACAAACAAGAATATGAATCAACAATGAAAACAAAATAACAAATCGATTAGAAAATCAATCCCCGGCAACGGCGCCAAAAACTTGATGCGTTCGAAACTAGCAAGTATACTAGTCGCACAAGTAATAAAGTGATAAGTAAGATATCGTTCCCACGAGGATTGATTCTAATTGAATTTGTTATTTTCCAGCAACAATAAACTAAATGGGGGGGTTTTTGTTGAATGATTAACTAAATGAAATAAGAATGCAAATTAAGAATAACAAAACAGAAAGTTAATTTGAGTGAAAAGATCAATGAGAGAAATCTGGTTAAGGGATCCTTCTCTACCACAAGATATGGATTTGCGAATTAATCATAGAATTGTCATCCAATTACACCATTGAAATTATCAACCGTAGATAACAACAAGCTCTGTTATCCCAATCTTTCCTTACTTTGTTGTTAAATAAAACAGGCTCTTTATTTAATCTCTATCCATTAAACAACCTAGAACAAGCTCTCTAAATTTAATTCAATGGATGCATTACGAT
This sequence comes from Boswellia sacra, assembly GCA_013180625.2. Classification (NCBI taxonomy): domain Eukaryota; kingdom Viridiplantae; phylum Streptophyta; class Magnoliopsida; order Sapindales; family Burseraceae; genus Boswellia; species Boswellia sacra. The sequence goes on from SNVD02011986.1 coordinate 46,498, forward strand.
AAGAAAGATAGGTTGATCTAAGCAATAAACACACAAGCTCGGATTATTTAACTTAGGTTGTATTCTCCAATTGCAATCTCTGATCACAATTTTGCTACTAAGGATTAGAAATTCAAGACAATTACGGATCAAGATTTCTAGTCTAGCAATAGACAACAACCAGATTATATTCAGTTGGCCATTCGAAATATAATCCAGCAAGCAATCATAAGCATTAGATATAGGAAAATACAAGCAAATTCAATTAGAGAATTGGATAACAACTTCTTGCACAATCAACTTACAAAAACCATATCAGGGGCTTTGAAATCACCCTCAACCAATTCAGATTCAGTTACACATGTTTAAGAACGTGGTAAATACAATACAACATGGAGACATTCCAGAAAATGAAAGGGAAGGGAAAAACTTAGCAAATTTGATGTAATTCTCTTTGGATTGTAGTTCTTCCTCTTTCCAAGCTTCCTTTCTCCTTCAAGAACTCCAAGAGATGAAAGAATTCCAGAGCTGCAGCCTCCACCACGTTCTCCCCTCTTCAAGTTATGAAAATAAAACCCTAAAATGTGTTTAAATACTCTGCTACAGTAAACTGCTACAGTGCCCCGTATTATACATGCTACAGTGATTTGTGGAATTACATTTCTACACTTCTCATACTGTTTTGATTATAACTTTCGGTACACTGAATGGATTTATAAACCGTAAATTTCTCCAGAAAATAGACTTCGAGAGCTTTCCAACGGTATATAATATGTCATCGGGTTCATTGTATATCAAGACAATTAAATCCGAGAAGATGGTTGACTAGCAGAGGTGAAAATGAAGGGTTTTACTCCATTTTTGTGCAAGTTGCTCCAAAACTCCTACAAACATCAAAACCACACAAAAACATAAAAATACCAAGGAATATAGCAAAGAAACATGGACAAATTGATAGGAAAGTAATACATAAATAGACACCTATCAGTGGGGAATAGGGAATGTAGAGCTCCAACTCATATGCCCACATTTGTCATAAATGAGACAAAATAAAAAATGGAATTCCTACAAACAAAACACGAAGGAGTAAGAAAAGGAAAGAGTTACCTTAAGAAGCAGAGCAAAACCGGTAATCGCAAAAACAACTCTATAAGCACGATCCAAACTAAAGTATAGCTGGCTGATAGCAGCATGGCCCTGGTCAAAATCCCTCATATGGTCAAGATCCTGGAGGGCAGGAAGTAGAGTCAATAAGGCGATGTTTGACGCATTGGCAAAAAGCGTCAAACCGAGTAAATAAATGATGAAGCTACGTGCATATTGAGCCACCTTGACTGGAGTTAGATTATATCTCCTCCTCCAATACTCATATAATGTAGTGTATCAAATCACGACTTTATCCTTGACTTTACCTCACACCCAAGAAGCTATCAGATCAAGTCCTTTTGATCCCTTGAGTCTGCGATACAGGCGTTAATAGGAATGACCTCACCCCAACATGGAAGGCTGGTCAGAGAAACAATATCAAGAGGCATAATAGTCATCTCGCCAACCAAAAGATGGAATGTGTGGGTGGTGTCCATACACCTCTTGGATAAAGCGGCTCATGCTTGACGATAAGTGTGCTGAGTAGTATGTGGAAGACAAGTGATAAACTCATAGAAGTCAGTAGTAGCGATCTTACTCCTAAAAGCCTTATTTTCTATCTTTAAAAACCAACTATGGGCTCCAGAAAATGACCCACACATCTTGTTCTCATGGGAGTCCTAAGGCAAGAAATTGAAGTCTCTACATGAATACATGCCTAGAAAAATCCTAGAAAATGGAAAATTGAAGAATGAAGAAGAATGCATACGTGGTTGATCATGTCAGAAGCCACATCGCAGACAACAGGCACCTCTTGGTCCTTTGGAAGATCATTCAAATGTGGATTTCTAGATCAGATCGCTCTCATTCAAGTTAAAATGGACTAGATGATCCGCCATTAGAAAGAGAAAGTCGAGACAAGCAGGTAAGAGAAATTTGGAAGTGAATCGGATAAAGAATGAAGAAGTTACCGTGAACAAAACAACAAGAAGACAAACAAAACGGGCTTTATATAGGCCCTTGACCATTGGCCGGTAGTCAAACTGCTGGACAGCTGTTGACTGACCATCGAGCAACATTCAGTAGCCAAGAGGCTGTTTGATAGTTGGCCAACTATCCCTCTAATGAGGGGCAGATCAATAAAAGGAGAAAAGGAGGAAAGAAAGAAAGAAAGAAAGAAAGAAAAAGAAAGAAAAGGAGAGGAAAAAAGAAAGAAAAGAGAAAAAGAAGAGAGAAAAGAGAGAGAGAAAGAGAAAGAGAGAGAAGGAAATAAAAAGAAAGACTTTGCATCGATGCTAAGACACTGAAGGGATTTTCAAACAAAACTGGTGACAAGCACCCAGCCATGGCAATAGTTTAGCAACTCACAAGAAAGGAACGGCAAAATTAGTTGATAGAATCTTCGACCGGAATCACATGGAAGAATTCCTCCAAATACTAGAAAGCAATTTGTTGAAGAACACTTCAAACAAAGTAAGATGATTGAATTTTTTAGGAACTTGCAAAGACAACGGAAGAATCCCCAATAAGTTAAAGAATCAACAACATGATAAGGAACTCCCTAGTGAAGAACATGATGAATGCAAAGAGAAGTTGAGAATGAAGAATGTTAGAACTTGACAAATCCAGAATTTCCCCAACGGATCAGAAGGAATTAAGAATTATTAAAGAAGATCAAAGAAGAATGAAGAATACTCGAAAGAAGGGCATGAAACCTAGTGGATACAAAGTCTAAGGAGATCAAAGAAGGTATGAGGGATGCTCAACCAAAGGCGCGAAGGATAAGGTCTAACGATCACGAAGTAGTGCATGATAGAAGTTTTCCCAATGGGCATGCATAAGTAGGTATACTTAAGAGTATTTTAAGCCCTTAGAATATTGTTTTTTTAGAATTTTTTGGATTATAAATCGGAGCTAAACTCTAAACGTTATATGTGATTGAATAGACAAAGATCAGAAGGGATAGTACTGCAAAGTACCAAAATAAGAAGGATTGAAGGAGAATAGCTGCCCAACTGCTAGGCAGCTGCCTGGCGGTTTGCCAACAATCGCTTGCCTATTGGTCCCTTAATTTTGGAAATTTTTGGTTTAAACCTTCCTTTTTTGGATTTTGGCTTCCTTTTTCAATTCCAGCCCTTAACTATATCAAACCCCCCTTGGCTGACTTTTCAAGGCACTGATTAGTGAATATAATCTTCTTTTCTTCCTCTTGAAGATATGCTTGAGAATTCGAGAAGCATTTTCTAGTTTAAAGCTTTTTGAGTGTTTTATATTGCTCTAAACACAAAAAGGGTACGTCTTCAGGGTAGATTTCTCTTCTCCCTCCTATTTTCTCTTTTTTTTTTTCTTGCTTAGAATAAAGCATGTCTAGGTTAGTTTATGCTTAGAATAAGATGTATAGGTTTTATCTTGATGCTTAAGAGTATGTTTAGGGTTTTATAAATTGTTTAACCCTGGTGTTTGTTTTGCGAGATGGATAAGCATGTTGAGTAAGTCCGCTATCCCTTCTTTATTAGAATCATGTTTAGGAATTTAATTTCCTTTACGAATGCTTATAATCATGTTTAGGAGCACATGAGTAGAATCATGCTAGGAGAACTTATAATTGCTTTGAAGCCTACTATAAAATAGCATAGAATCAATAAGAATTACCATATTGCCCTTTTGAATGCTTAGATTGGGCTAGAATAGCCTTGTTTAATTTCAATTGTTTGAATTAAGCTAGAAATGCCATGATTAGGCTAGAATATGCCATGATACTATATTTAGGCTGGAAATGACATGATCCTTAATGAATTGATATGAATTACGCTATAATAGCAATTGTCATGATAGAATTATCGAATCTAGATCGAAGTACCATGATATTAGATTATGGCCTTATATTGAATTTTAATTAATTGATTTATTATTGAATATGTCATGATAAAAAGTGTCATTGTATGATACCATGAAGTGGTGATGGACTCACATTGCTGGTGAGGGACCATCGCTTATAATTGGATGAATGTATAATTTATAGAATTTATTTTATTGTTGAAGAACAAAGCAATGTAATCCTCCTTCCCTTCCCCTATATTTGAAGGAAATGTAATTTATTCTCCTCCCTCTTTCTATGTATGAATATACTGCTGTTTTGGTTGAATATATCTCACATCAATAATGAAGATAAAACTTGAAATGTGTGCATAAAACTAACAATCATAAGTGGACTTTGTATCAATATGAGATATTTTTATTTGGTAAACCCTAGTGGAGGCCAGATTGTGATCCGGGTGAGTCAAATGACTCGCACCTAACTTCTCGAACCTATCTTTGAAGGGATGAGGGTAGTTTAGGTCTTGAAGCGAGGGATCAAATTGCCCCAATTCATTCCCAATTGAATAATTGGGAGGCGACTCCATTTCTCCAGATGTGTCCATGGCTCCTTTGTGTTCCCTTAAGTCTTAAAAGAGGCTTTAACATAGCGTCGCGGTCGCAAACGTTCTGGCAGGATGAAAGCCTTGTTCATAATAGGCTTTTTTCTTATTTTTCTTTTCTTTTGTTTCTTTTTTCTTCAAGTTTGGTTACAAGAAAGGTTATCCATTCTAGCACCGCTTGAGGGGAATATTTCTTGTTATAGCCCTCGACTTCATACAATGAGGAGACTTGAGAGATGTTCTTCTTGGATTGACTGGCTTCAGGTTATTCTTGATACTCAGATTTGCTAGCACTATCCATGGGGCAGGTTAGAGCTTGTAACAGTCAGAACCTATATTGCATGTGTGCCATTAGCGGGTTTCACCCACAATTCATTCTATGATCCTGCTTTGAGATAGACAACCTATATAAGGATTTGGTGATCCTCCAGGCTTCCATTCCTGATCCTACCATTCAAGGAAGACGGTGTTGTGAATGATATGGTGAGCCTATTCGTAGTCCATCAAAAAGGTAGAGGCGACATTCGAAAAATTGTTGATTAATGATAGGAGTTGTCTCATTTTGCACATGTTGTTCGAAGAACAAATGACTGTACTTTTATTAATGATATGAAATTGTTTGGAAACAAATATGCCTTTGAAATGCCTTATTATTTTGCATAATAATAAAAGGAAAACATCTAACATTTAAGCTAACAATTGAAACTAACAATGTCGTTTCTGCCTTTTCAATGGACTACGAATAGGCTTACCATATAGCTCACGGCACTGCCTAGCTTGAATGGCAGTATCAGGAATGGAAGCCAAAAGGGCCACCCAATTGTTGTACCGATTGTCGATTTTGAAATTAAGATCATGGAATAGATTCCTCTTAATGGTGCGATGTGGCCAAGAATCCTTCACACGCTCTAGTTTACGAGCAAACAATCTACCAGGATCAAATACAGTCGGTGAATCCATAATCCTTGACTTAAGTCCATACGATCGACGTAGTCTAGCAGGATCATAGAAAGAACTGTCAGTGAAACCTACTAAAAGTATGCATGCGATATAAGTCCCGACTATCACATGCTCCAGCCTCCACCATGGACAGTACCAGCAAATCTGAGTGTCAAGAATGACTCAAAGCTAGTCGATCCAAGAAGAATGTCTCTCAAGTCTCCTCATTGTATGAAGTCGAGGACTATAATGGAAAATATTCCCCTCAGGCAGTGCTACAATGGACAGTCTCTCTTGTGAACAAATTTGAAGAGAGAGAAACAAAAGAAAAGAAAAATAAGAAAAGCCTGCTAAGTCGAAAACCTGAAAAAGGCGGCTTGGGCAAAAATTAAGGCAAGCCCACTAAGTTGAAAACTCGATAGGGTAACTTAGGCAAAAGTTAGGGCATGAAAGAAAAAAAAAGCCTGTTGAATTGAAAACCTAAAAAGTGCGGCTTAGACAAAAGGTAGGGCAAGCTCGCTAAGTCAAAAACCCAAAAGGGTGACCTAGGCAAAAATTAGTGCATAAAAAAAATAATGATGAATGAACCCTCTAAGTCAAAAAGCTTAAAAGGTGACTTAGGCAGAATTAGGGTTAAAAGAAAGATACTTAGAGAAGCAAAAGACTACCACTGAACCTCTAACTCGGATTAGTCCTGACTTGATCTAGTTTAATCAATGTCTCAACTCGAATCAAGGGAACTGCTATGAAATCAGGGCCCATTTGAGGAATGATGGTCACAAGATGTGGATCTCCAAGCCCGCCTAGTGGCACTAGTAGAAACTGCGCAAGAAGGCAAAATTAAAGAAGGCGAAGCCAACCGGATGAGGTCTTATCCATCATTTCAAGCAAAGGCATGATGGAAGATAATGTTACTCTACCAATCTTATGTGAATACCCATGGTAGAAATCGAAAAGTCGAAGAAATGGGCAAGATGAGACATCGATGGTGTTTGGATAGTAGGCAGAATGATTCTTTCAGAAATAGACAAATGACAACCGAGTGTGGTAGAGAATCCCTCATATAAGGGGCAAAGCTCTTGCCCATTGAAATGGAAGATGTGATCATGAGGATCTGAGAAGGTCGTGCATTCCTTAAGAAAAGGGACGTCAAAGACATGTCAAAGGAACTTCAGATGGTGGACACCACCGGATTCAAGTCATTTCCAGTCATCATCCTTTAGAGGCTTCAAGAGAGGCTAGAGGGTCTTGAGAGACGTCTCAAACATGTTGAATAGTACGATAAGGCATTGAGAAGTGTGAAAGAAATCTTGAGAAACGAGGGAAAACGTGTGCAAAAGCAATAGAGAGGAGTAGCATTTAAATAGTGCATAGACAGAAGCAAAAATGGCAAAAGCACTGGGGGAACTACTACCAGGTGCTCTGTCAACCAACCAGCGATACCTTGCTAGTCACCGTTGGTTAGCAAGGCAAAAAGCACTCTAATTCATCCTCTCATGAGTTTTTCGAGTTCCAGGATGCATATCGACGAGTGATTTCAAGTGCGTGATTTCTGAATTTTGTAATTTTATTCGAAATTGAATAAATGAAGATGTAGAAACGAATTTAAACAAATTTGGATGTAAATTTATCGAAATACGCATAGTCTAAGAAGTAATGTACAAAAACTGAAAATAGAAGATTTTCACTAGATGATTGCCTTAATCATACATCATTAAAAATTGAAACATAGAGGTTCATACATAGAAGCAAAATGAACAAAAGGAATCATGAAAGAAGCTGATGGTGATGGTCTCGCTCATCACCATCACTGTCGATATCGAAGGAGAAAGTAGTAACCTAAGCCTGAAGACGTTCAACCTCCTGCTTCAGATGAGCAACCTCTCGACGACTCATCTAACAAAGCAAAAAGAATCACATAGTTAGAAAAACCATTAAGTTAGAAATCATTCATACATGAAGCATAGAGTGGTGCTTTACCTGATACTGATGTGACATCTGTAAAAAATATCCATGAGAAGCAACCTATACATGAAAGATTCACTCCATGGAAGATCGTGGTACCTATATCGCATTGCATTTTATTATTAATAATTGATTGAAGAATGACAAGAAACTTAAGGAATGTATAGTCAGAAGACTTACTAGAGTGGTACCTTGTGGAACGAAGGGAACAGGCATGTTCGGATCCTCAGCAATCACGTGACTGCTGATCTATCCACTAGCATCCCTTGTGTAGACAACATGGCTAGGATAAGCTTGGAGGTCACCAATCACATTGCTGGTTGGAACAGTTGGGGCAACTGAAGGAGTTGGAGGTGGACGTGGCTGCTGAGTGGCAGCAAGAAACGAAGTAGATGCGCCAGTGCTTGAAGAGGAGGCTCTCGATCTCTTCCCATGACGAGCGAAAAAGCTACCAATATGGCTAGACACAACAGGAGGATGTGGAGTCTTAGCAGATCGATCAGGTCTAGTATGTAACATGGTAGCTCAAACCCAATCAATGTAAGAATTCGTCATCAATAGGAACTCGATCATATGCAAATGAATCCTGGTCGTGTAATCTTACACCTCTGGCTTCACGGCCAAATCAGCCAAATCTATCATGAATGAGATAGAATCAAAATGGAATTCATACAGATGAAACATGAAGGTGCAGAAAAGGAAAGAAGTTACCTCAAGAAGCAGAGTAAAGCTAGTAATCGCGAAAATGCCTTAACAAGCATGATCCAAATCGAAGTACAACTAGCCGAGAGCAAAACAACCTCAATGGAAATCCCTCACTCAATCGAGATCCTGGAGGGCAGGAAGTAAAGTCAAAAAGGTAGTGTTTAACACATTGGCAAAGAGTGCCGAACTGAGTAGATACATGATGAAGCTACGTGCATACTGATCTACCTCGACTGGAGTCAGGTTGGATCTCCTCCTTGAATACTCATACAAGGAAGTGTATCAAATCGTGACTTTATCCTTGATCTTTACCTCACACCCAAGAAGTTATCAGATCAAATCCTGCTAATCCCTCGAGTCTGTGATACAGGCATTAATAGGAATGACCTCACCACCATATGGAAGGTCGATCAGAGCAGCAATGTCAAAAGACGTGATAGTCATCTCACCAACAGGAAGATGAAAAGTGTGAGTCGTGTCCATCCACCTCTCGCATAGAGCAACCAAAGCTTGACGATCAGTGTATCAAGAAGCATTCAAAAGATAAGTGATAAACTTATAGAAGCTGGTAACATCGATCCTAATCCTAACAACCTCATTTTCTATCTTTAAAAACCAACTGTGGGCTCTAGAAAACGACCCACACATCTTGTTCTCATAGTAGTCCTAAAGCAAGAAATTGAAGTCTCTAAATGAATAAATGCCTAGGAAATTCCTAGAAAATGGGAAACTCAAGAATGAAGAAGAATGCATACCTAGTTGATCGTGTGGGAAGCCATATCATAAATAATGGGCACCTTTTGGTCCTTCGGAAGACCCTTCAATGCTGATTTCTAGACCAGATTGCTCTCATTCAAGTCAAGATGGATTGTGATGCATTCAAAACTAGCAAGTATACTAGTCGCACAAGTAATAAAGTGATAAGTAGATATCGTTCCCACGAGGATTGATTCTAATTGAATTTGTTATTTTCCAGCAATGATAAACTAAACAGGGGGGGTTTTGTTGAATGATTAACTAAATGAAATAAGAATGCAAATTAAGAATAACAAAACAGAAGTTAATTTGAATGAAAGATCAATGAGAGACACTTGGTTAAGGGTTCTTTCTCTGCCACAAGATATGAATTTGTGAATTAACATAGAATTGTAATCCAATTACAGCATTGAAGTTATCAACCGTAGATAACAACAAGCTCTGTTATCCCAATCTTTCCTTACTTTGTTGTTAAATAAAACAAGCTCTTTATTTAATCTCTATCCATTAAACAACCTAGAACAAGCTCTCTAAGTTTAATTCGATGGAAGCATTACGATAAGAAAGATAGGTTGATCTAAGCAATAATCACTGATGCGTTCGAAACTAGCAAGTATACTAGTCGCACAAGTAATAAAGTGATGAGTGAGATATCGTTCCCACGAGGATTGATTCTAATTAAATTTGTTATTTTTCAGCAACAATAAACTAAATATGGGGGGTTTTGTTGAATGATTAATTAAACTGAATACGAAGGCAAATAAAGAATAACACAACACAATATTAAATGAATTGAAAATTCAATGAGAGACACTTGGTTAAGGGTTCTTTCTCTGCCACAAGATATGAATTTGTGAATTAACATAGAATTGTAATCCAATTACAGCATTGAAGTTATCAACCGTAGATAACAACAAGCTCTGTTATCCCAATCTTTCCTTACTTTGTTGTTAAATAAAACAAGCTCTTTATTTAATCTCTATCCATTAAACAACCTAGAACAAGCTCTCTAAGTTTAATTCAATAGAAGCATTACGATGAGAAAGATAGGTTGATCTAAGCAATAATCACACAAGTTCGGATTATTTAACCTAGGTTGTATTTTCCAATTGCAATTCTCGATCACAATTTTGCTACTAATGATTGGAAATTCATGACAATTACGGATCAAGATTTCTAATCTAGCAATAGACAACAACAGATTATATTCAGTTGGCCATTCCAAATACAATCAGTAAGCAATCATAAGCATTAGATATGGGAAAATACAAGCAACTTCAATTAGAGAATTGGATAACAATTTCTTACACAATCAACTCACAAAATCCATATCAAGGGCTTTGAAATCACCCTCAACCAATTCAGATTTAGTTACACATATTCAATCAGAATAACAAATACAATACAGAGAAATTCCAGAATTGAAAAGGAAAGAAAGAACTTAGCAAATTCTTTGAAAATCTTCTTTGTAGATGAATCTTCTTGGAATTGTAGTTCCTCCTCTTTCAAAATCTTCTTTCTCCTTCAAGAACTCCAAGGGATGAGAGAAATCCAGAAATGCAGCCTCCTCCCACGTTTTCCCCTCTTCAAGTTATGAAAATAAAACCCTAAAATGTGTTTAAATACTCTGCTACAGTAACTTGCTACAGTGCCCCGTATTTAATAACATGCTACAGTGATATATGGAATTACAAATATACACTTCTCATACCATTTTTATCACAACTTTCGGTACACTACATAAATTCGTGAACCGTAAATTTCTCCAGAAAATAGACTTCGAGAGCTTTTCAATGGTATATAGCATGTTATCCGGTTATTGTATATCGATACAATCAACTCCAAGAAATTGGTTGACTAGCAGAGGTGAAAATGAAGGGTTTTACTCCAATTTTGTGTAAGTTCCTCCAAAACTCCTACAAACATCAAAAACCACACAAAAACATAAAAATACCAAGGAATATAGCAAAGAAACATGGACGAATTGATATGAAAATGATATATAAATAGACACTTATCAAATTCCCCCACACTTAGACTTTGCTAGTCCTCGAGCAACTACGAAAATAGAAATAAAACTAAACCGAAACAGAATCAACAAAAAATTAAAACACACAAATGCTTCATCTTGCAAATAGGCCTCAAAGATTGTACTTAATTATAACCCAAGGAAAACTTCAAAATAATGCACTTGATCAAGAATTTTATCTCAAAATTAGTTTCGCTTCACTTCAATTCCTCAAGTGTGTGTGTGTAGAGCCATTCTCACCTAATCACTTGTAACCCGGATGAGTTTATGCATAAAAATGAATCATATTTAATATTGAAGATGTGTGTATAAATGAACTCCATAGGCCTGCTTTTCAAGTCACTCTCCACTAATGTAGACATGCACAACACCAAGGATCAAGTAGGACTTTATTAAGCTTGTAACGTTTGGCTTGGGTGAAGGTATGATAAAGGATAATAATTTGGCTCAAATCACCCACAAACACATAAATCATTCAAGACTATGTAGAGCTCAAGCCTATAACAAAACTTCATTTCAATTCACCAGGTTACTCCCCCAAACTTATTTAGAACACTCAATCTTTTTTTTTTTTTTTGCAGAAAACAAAAGAAAACTACACCCCCACACTTTGTTGTTTCATTCTTTTTAAGAATACTTAAGGGTATAGATCTCTTATTCTTCTTCTTTTTTCTTTTTTTTCTTTTTTTTTCTTTTTTTTATTACACTTCCCTCCCCACACTTAAACACATTGTCCTCAATGTGTAAGTACGTGACGATAAGTACAGATTGGTTTTTTTTCTGCTTTTTTTTTAAACACAATAGAACTCACTTGTTGCTCATGACACATCCCAACCTCCTCTAACTTCCCAAAACCAGAACATAGCTCAGAATTTAATTGTGAATGATCTACATGCTCATAGGTAATGGATAAACTGTTTGGAACAAATTCATTTGAGGTTAGGAAATCTTTTAGTGAGTTAACAAAGAAAAAGGCTTACAAAGGCTCAAAGGGGTAACTAGGGATCAATTTCAGTCAAGGTTGGCTATTAAGGCTCAAACGGTCCAAAGATGGCCGAAATCATTTCCCCAATGTTGCACAGTCTAGGATTTCGCCTCGAGTGACCATCAAACAAGTTCTAGAATTCATTGAAATCTGAAGAAACATTTAAATTACATAAACTTTCTCTAAGTGAACAAATAACTCAGTGATAATAGCTCAGTGCTCAATGTTGCGCAAGTAATCAAAAGCAAATCGAAAACCAATAAACATTTCAAGCACACAGATCCATGCATCATTTATCATTTTCCGAGAGTTATTCTTAATTCAATCATTATCTTATCATCGACCCACAAAATGCAAGAAAAGAGGTACGTGGCGTTGTTACACCGGAGTCAAGATTGTATATTTCAACAATCCTTAGGACCAGTAGCCCGCAGACTTAAGGTTTCCAGCCTATATACCTTTATTATGAAAGAACAAAACAAGAAACACGCCACTTCAAACAACATGAAATAAACAAACTACAGATTTATTGAGAGAGAATGCGTTTCAAGAGTTAAGAAAAACCCCTATTCTGCCATTCTCAGGTTTTTCCACAATGTTTTTTTTTTACAATCAAAATTGGATAAAGAAATAAAAACACTACAACTCTAAATTCGCAAAAACGAAACTCGACGTCATAAGAACAAAGTTCAACAAGTCAGCAAACAAAAACAAGTTAGTTAGAATGGGTCTAAAAAGTTTAGAAGTTAGCCTCCTTATTCAGCCATTATGGATTGAAGAGATCCAGAATGCGGTTCAAGAGAACTTGAACTTTTTAAGCCACCACTCTAAAAACCGAGATTAGAAAATATTACCTGGGACGAAAGAAATAACCTGAAAAAACTCAAAAGAAATGACATGAAAAATCTCAAATAAACACACTAAAAAGAAAGCAAACAAAAACGAAGCAAACCAGCAAATAGAGATTACAGATGGAGGGTTATATCCAGTTGACGCCTTTTGTTGCCTTCTCCAAACCAATTTATCCGAGCCATTGTTGGATCAGGTGAATAGATGAATTCTGGTAGTTTGTCAATTAACTCTCCTGCAGTTGAAGCTGTAACCAGCATTTGCCTTGCTGACGGTGAGATGAAAATTTTTTCTACAGCTTGATCAAGAAAGGACAACAAACCATCAAAAAAATTATTAACATTTAACAAACCAATGGGTTTCCGATGGATGTTTAGCTGTGCCCAAGAGGTGATTTGAAATATCTCCTCTAATGTACCATAACCACCCGGCAAAGCTAGAAATGCATCGGACTTAACAACCATATGTGCAATACGCTCATGCATACTAGAGACCTGTAACTCTTCCCGATTGTGTTGCCTACGATATCTCGTACAGCTAATGGTTTAGGGATAATGCCGAGAACTTTGCTCCCTCCTAGGGATGCAGCTGTTGACACACACCCCATTAACCCAAGACTACCCCCTCCATAAATCAAATTAATACCCCTCGCAGCTAATGTCCTACCAAGATCAAGAGCTGCTGTGGTAAACTCTCCATCTTTACCAAATTGCGATCCGCAAAATACGCATATATTGCGGAATCGCCGAATTGGTGTTTTCTCCATTTCTACAAGTGCTCTAATCTTGTGTAAGACACGTTAGATATTATGCTTGTCAATTGCAAGACAGGTTATGGAATGACATATGAAAATATGCAGAATGTATATATACACCCATAAAACTCTCAAATTTTGACACATGGGGACATACTTTCGGTGGGGGTTGCTCGATGCAGATTTATCGCCCCAAGATTTGAAAAAATGAGATATGCTTTCGGCGAGGTTTGACAAAACCTACACACTTGTCTCCCACGTGAAGCATGGAAAATGGAGATACACTTTCGGCGGGGGTTGACAAAACCCCCACACTTGTCTCCCACGTGCAGCATAAAAAATGGAGATACACTTTCGGTGGAGGTTGACAAAACCTCCACACTTGTCTCCCACGTGTACTTATGCCATAGGGTAGTCATATGGT